>JASCZW010002884.1:52585-201553 GCA_034211315.2 Aedes japonicus | reverse complement strand
AAGCGGGTCGTGAGTGGTTGGTGTAGCCGAAATGCCGAAAACATTGTAGGTCTTCAAAAATGAAAAGGATTTGAAGGAAGAGTGGATGAAAGTTTGTGAGAAAGAAAGCGCAAGTATTGCACAGGATTTGATGGGTAGCGTTAGGTCCAAGGTGAAGCCATTTATTCTAGGAGAGGAGGTTGAATAAACCAGTTTATTAAACATAGCTTAACTGTGTTTATTTATTACCTGAGAGTTTCACAAAAATTTGACTTAATATGAATTTTTAGTGAACATGTTTGTCTGTTGCTTTGCAAAAAAAAAAACTGTGGCAGATGTTCAATGGAATTATAGGCCTTTCACAAAAATGTTTCGACGTTCCACACGCTCGTTCAGATCTACTGTAAATAGAGTAACTGTCACTCAGTTTCGTATTTCCATGCTAAATGTCAAAAACTGAGTAACTTGAAATGAGGAACTGAGTAAATGCTACTTTGATTGTAAAAGCGGAGTACTTTTAAAATAGCGTAATTATAATAAAGTTGTCCAAAGCGAAAAACGTTGTTCAACCCAAGATTCAGTTGATCACACGTTTTCAAGATGGTACGACTGTATGTTGTAATCAGCAAAAAAAAATTACTTCGAAGTGCCAGTTCAATCCATGCCATGGATATGGTTTTCAAAACCTTTAAAATTTGCAGCATTGTTGTGCCATTGTTGTGGACTTTGTTTATTTTGTATTACACAAAACGATGAAACATAGTTCTAGAGCTACGGTGAACAAACTAGTTGCATCGATCAACGAATCGAATCAATTTGTGTTTTGTTTTAGTTATAGGGGCGCATCGGGTTTTTATGGAAATGTATAGCTTAAAGTAGATTCTTATTAATGTTTGCTCTTTTGACAGGTGATCTAGTTAATCAAAAATGAGTAATTCTATAGCTGTTCTAATTAGGGTTGTTTCACTTTTAATAAAACTGAGTCGTTTCTTACTCATTCTTGAGAAAACATAAACAAGCGGGACTGAGGAATATTTACTCTTATTTTAACAGGTGAAATCAGAATGTTAATCAAAAATGAGTAACCCTTCAATTACTCTAATTAGGGTAGTTCCACTTTTAACGAAACTGGGTCGTTTCTATTCAGTTTTAAGGAACTACAAACGAGCGTGTATGGTAGTTGGTTGAAATCTCATCCATGGAGAATGAAAAGATGGCTGCCGGCATGTCTTTCATCCTTTTCGCGGCCTTAGGATTTGGCTTGAAATTTTTGGAGTAGATTCTCCGTTTGAGGGTGTTTTTGATTCGTATTTATTTGGCTACACTGAGGCTGGTTCGTACAGGAAATCGATCTGGACCCTACACATCAAACCCATCAATTGTCAAAAAAATTTTCGTCTCAGAAAATCTCAACGGCACCGACTGGAATAGATAACAGACCGCTTGGGGTGAGAGGCAACCACGCTTAACACTACAACACCGGTTCCGTCTACCATTTGGAGTTCGCCCAAAAATTTGCTATCGGTCGCAGCTGGAGACGTTGGGAGGGTTGGCGGTCTTCGGTGAACATTTATTTTCCTCCAGAGATTTCTTGGTATATGGGCCGAGGCTAGGTTCAGCTCACATGCTCCTTCACGTGATATTTCTTGGTGAAAGATGCCCGGCAGGCACTTCGAATTGTACAGTATGTCCCATAAAAAATGTGAAAGTTTTCAATACTCTTTTTTTGGTAGCTTTAAACATTATGTTTACTGTTTTAATGCGTGTGTGTAATCATCTGACTGTATACTCTGAGACGATATAAACCAAACAGTGGTTCGCGAGTAACAAAGTTGAGAAAAGTGTACGTAAAAGAGGTTGTGTCTAGTTTGCTGCTCGCCCAAAAAGCCCATAAAACAAATTGCAACGACTGTGAGATGCCACCTGGCTACCGTTTACCGTATCCAACGTTCATTTCTTGATGGGCTACGTCCACGGAGGCTGGGAAGTGGCCGTCCACGGTCCGCTCGCACACCGAAGATCATCAGATCAATGAGAGACAAAGTGAGGCGAAATCCTATCAGATCGATCCGGAAATTGGCTAAGCCGATTGAAACTACCATGCCACTGTTGGTCAAAGATTTTTTTTTCGTCCAGGGCAAGAGTAAAGCGCCACCTTGTAACGGACCGAATTAATCAACACGCTGGAGCGCTAAACACGTTTGGTGTCAACATTAAAAAAGAAGCGTACCATCATCGTATTCTCCGATGAGAAAATGTTCACCATCGATCCCGTATTTAACACACGTACAGACAGGTTTATTTCACCGAAGAAGATTGACGATGTTCTAGAGAACGTGAATTAAAGTTAACAACTTTAATGTTTGATCCGGCCAGAATCATGGTTTTCGGGGCAGTTGCGTCCATTGACTTGAAAATGCCTCCAGTACTTATGAAAGCTGGATTAAAAGTTAATATCGAGGTTTACATGAACATTTTCAAGGACCACGTTCTGCCATGGACGAAAGCCCACTTTGGAGCACACCAACACGTCATTTGCCAACAAGACGGAGCACCATATCATACCTCAAAAAGGACTCACGCGTGGCTGAAGGAAAACATGGAATTTTAGCCAAAGGACATTTGGCCTCCTAGCAGCCCGGACTTCTATCCTTTGTATTACTCAATATGGGCATATGTTCAGGCTAAGGCCTGTGAACGTTCTCACCCCAATGTTGGCGCCCTGAAAGCTTCCATTACCAAGGCATGGAACTCGATGACTGACTCATACATTGAGAATGCTTACGATTCCGTCCTCGAGAAACATGGTGGGCATATTGAGTAATGTAATCATGAAAGGCTTAATAAACGAATCCCTAAATAAAATTACACAGAAAAAAAATATGAAATATACGTATGATGTAATCTAAACCATCACTGAAAACTCGTCGACATACATAATCGATGAACATATTTTTCAATTAAAAATACTGTAAATAGCATAAAATATATATATACATAAATATATGAAAAACTTATTTGAAACTAAAGTATGGATTTTCGCATTTTTTTATGGGACATACTGTATATCTCCCAATTTACCGTAAGCTCTGAAGATCAGTGGCTTGGACGCTTGCTTCTCACTAATCATCAGTCACAGAAAGAGCTTCTTCGGGAGCTTGGTTTGGAAGATATATTTAACGTCAACGCTTACTATGACTAAGCCATTATGCTGCTCTATGACTTTGACGTCGTGCTTCGCCGGAAAGTTGTTCTTCATCAGCACCTTAGTCGTTCCTTCTGAGTAATTGTCTGTTGCTCAGATACCTCCCGCCTTGACAGGCACAATGTTCATCTAGTCCAGGTATTTCTTTACCGTTTGGTTGGTTCCCCGAGCAGGAGAAAATTAATACCTAATTTTGATCTTGATAACTGGCCTTGGTTTTAAAGAGCTCAGATTAAGAAATAAACTACCTAAACAAAATACCAAAAAATTGCAAGTTAAATATCTCTAGAATACCAAAACTTGTTATTTTGGATACCTGGTAATACCTGAGAGGTACTATTTTGGTATTGTCTTACCTCAATTTGGTATTCGCATAACATTGTGGGAACAATTTTATGGTATTATCCTCAGCTATTTACCTCTTAATCTGAGCTCATAAATACCAAAGCCCATTATCCAGTTATTCGCTCTTACTCGGGTCGTGGAACAATGAAGCTACCTGCACTCGGTCATTAACTTTAGCTTCAGCAGCACACGCCCTTTTCCGGAAGGGAGAGAATGTTGTAAATGTCAGATCGACTATATCCGGCAAACACAAAGTGCCTCACGGTATCAAACTTCTTCGCTCTGGGGTGGAGCTGGTAGTTCGAACAAACCATCGGGCGTAATTGGGGACCTTCTCCTGGTTGAACACGAAAAAACCTCTTTTTTTGAATTTTTCTCACGCCGAGACCAAATAAGATAGACGGTTAATTTATTTTTTATTTTTTATTAAATACAAAAAATTATTGACAAAAAAATGTTTTTTTGACCAAAATAATGTGACACGCATCCGCTAGAGGGCGCTGGAAAAAAACGGCTTTTCTAGCTGTTGCCAAGATATCTCTTGAAGGAAGTTTCTGAAATCAAAAAATCAAACGGGGAATTGTTAGTAACATGATTTTTTATAAGATGGACTAAAATCTTTGACCTAGGTGGTCCGGTTGCATTTCTACAGGGGCTTAAATATTCAAAAAAAGGCCAAAAATAACACTATGTTCTTCAAAGTCCGCTTTTTTTTTTTTTGATCGGATCTTCTTCATTTTAGTCCATCTTATAAAAAATCATGTTACTAACAATTCCCCGTTTGATTTTTTGATTTCAGAAACTTCCTTCAAGAGATATCTTGGCAACATCTAGAAAAGCCGTTTTTTTCCAGCGCCCTCTAGCGGATGCGTGTCACATTATTTTGGTCAAAAAAAAAAAATTTTCAATAATTTTTTGTATTTAATAAAAAATAAAAAATAAATTAACCGTCTATCTTATTTGGTCTCGGCGTGAGAAAAATTCAAAAAAAGAGGTTTTTTCGTGTTCAACCAGGAGAAGGTCCCCTTAACTGTTTTCGCCATGGCTGCTGCTAATCAACTGGTAACGCTGTCAATATTTTTTCTGTACACAAGAAGGTTGCTACGATTGCCGATGCATAGGTGGATTTACCACCAAGTGACAGGGTTTTGCATGAAAAATGTCAAAAACCAGTAATTTTTTTAGAATACATTCATTAGCAGAAGATTGCATGATTTTTCCTAACCCTGCGTATTCGCTAGGGCTACGTGGTGGTATTCATTATTTTACTCTAGTCTTATAAGTTGGTTCAACCGACTGGAGAACTGTGACTCGAAAACTGCAGAGTTAATCCAAGATCGGTACGTAGCTATTGGGATAAAAGAAAAATAAAATCCAAAGTGTTTGAAGAAAAAAAAACAACTTTCCGAAGGCTCCTTTTACAAAAAAGAATACTCGGAATTTTGAAATTATTAAATTATGAGATTATTAACGTTCACATAATGTTCGATGGATTGGTAACATTGATTCTGAACAAAAAAAGGCAAGTAATTCTTTTTGGAGGCTTACTCGAAAATCTAAATGCTGATGTCTTGGTAAAGGGCTCGAAATAGAATATTCAATCATTTTATTGATCAAGGTTTTCAAGCAGCATCACAAAACCAAATGGAATGACGGCACTCGTAGTAACAGGACACGTGGCACAGCAAAAAAGCCAGCTTTTTATTGTAAGACAAACGAAGGTGAACATATCAACTCAAGCAAAAAAGTGTGTCTGTAGCGTTGCAATGTTCCGGTAAAGTGCCGAAGGTGCCGATGTGTTGACAGTTCAAATTTTTATTTTTGGCTATGTCTGGCAACCAGGATATGCATATTGGCAAGATTGCTAGTTATTTATTTCTTAAAGCTCAATTGTCAAAAGTATTCCGTAGTATGCCACATTGCCAATGGATTGAAAATCGAGCTCCGCAGTTATGTAACATATTCGTCTAGTGTGTTAGAAATCGTGGCTGGCACACTGTTCTAAGGGACTTACCCTTGGCTCTGACCTTACTTTTGCCTAAAATCTGAAGCAAGGGATCAAAGTAAACGTTCTAAAATAATGATGTCGAAACATAACCATCCATTCATCGGTTTGCAAATTATGCCAGCCTATTTAGTGGCTCTGTGCCGTGTCTTTCTAATGTCTATTTTTCTCGACCGAGCGGACCTAACATTAGCGGCAGTATGAACATTAACCGTTACGCCGGGTCATCCTTAAAGTTCCTAACAGCATCATCTATTTTTCTTCTTTCATCAACCACTGTTTCACTCAGCAGTGGGGCTAATGTAAAGTTCGGCAAGAAAAAAAACTAATCTTAAAATTAAGGCAAGTATACACACATCATATCAAAATTATCAAATTCGACAAATATAAATCCCTTTAAAACATATTTCCATTTACCACAAGCACCGAAACCTTGTTGAGCTTTTCCAATCATTATACTAGAAGGGATAAAATCCCGCTCAGTTTCCACTCGCTGAAGTCCTTCCGTCTCGGAACGAACCATTGCAGGGTGATGGCCGGTGGTGACCAATTTGAGAGAAAGTTTTCTTTTATGTTTACGCTTCATAATTACTCACAAAAGTTCTTCTTCTGATTTTGCATGGCGCTGGAAAACGCTCGGAATGACCACAGCACTAAACGAGATGATGGCTGTGCTGCAGATAGTTGCTTCAACCACTCGTTTCCAGTAGTGAGTCGGCGAGATGTTCTCAACGCTTTGTGCATAGCACTTTTTTCCTTCGCTAGGGAGCTTTTCAGTTGTATTTATTCTAGGACGGTCATCGTCGGTATAATAACCAGTGCCAGTCTTCTTTCCTCGACGAGAACTTGAATGGTACTATTGCATAGCAAATTAGTTCACTTTGTTCTGGTTTCTAGACAATGCGAATGAGCTCATTCTTGGTCGAGCGACCCACTCGAATGGAATTTTAAAGCGAATGTCAATTTTAAATGAATACCAATTCAGCACAGCACATAAAAGCAGTGAAAATTGTTGATGGTACTAATTTAAAACAAGACGCCGTATGGCGCACCCCTCATAAAATTCTTTCTCACTCAATTATCCAACAATGACTTGCGTCAGGCGGTTCCGACTTAGGGAGGCCCTGGAGGGTGAATCTCAATGAATGTCAGTTGCACGCATAGTTGTGGTTTCATCCCTTGTTCTGTTCATCGGTCGTCGTTATTTACGTTCAATGGCGTTCCGTTGGAATGTCAAAGGATATTCCGATATCAAGTCGGTATTTAGATGTCAGTTGCAGGGAGGTTTCGGTGGCGTTCTCGAGTGGAGAGATTAAGGAGTGTATCGAAAAGTAGTTATAAACATTCGATGCGTTATTACGCATAAACTACTGTATATATTTTTAGCGTGTAAGCGCCATTTGCTTTGTTTACATGTCAAAAATGATTATTCGGTTCATTCATTTCCGTTGATAAAGTTGTATTCAAAATGTCGCGAATTGAATTTGAGACTAAAAAGAAAATTCTGCACACTTGGTGCACCGAAAAGGGTGTTACTTACAACCAGATTGCGAAAAGAGTAAATGTTCACCCGGCAAGTGTAAACGCATCATCGAAAAGTTTGGTAAGGAGTGCTCCCTCAAGGATTTACCAAGAAGTGGCCGGAAACCCGGCTCCAGCAACCCTGATTTGGACCAAAAAGTTGTGGATTATATTCAACGGAACAAATCTGCCTCTACTCGCGATCTAGCCAAGAAGTTCAGGACCAGCATCGGAATGATTCAACGAATCAAGCGCAGGAATGACTTGAAGACGTACAAAAAGCAGAAAGTGCCCAAACAAACTCTGAACAAAAGTCTCGTGCCAAAACCAGGGCTCGAAAGCTGTACAGCTGCATTTTGGACAATGTCGACCAGTGCATTTTGATGGATGACGAAACATACGTTAAAGAAGATTCAAGAACGCTACCGGGGCCGCAGTTTTATACTAAATCTGTTGGGGATCGTGTAGCCAACCGCAGATACGACTGTTGCGATGGAGAAATTCGGTCAAAAGGTGCTCATTTGGCAAGCTATTTGCACATGTGGCTTGCGTTCTTCAATTTTCTATACAAAAGGAACTATAAATGCTAAGATTTATCAAAAGGAATGTTTGAAGAACAGGTTGCTACCATTGTATAGAAAGCACCAGTCCCCTCCTCTCTTCTGGCCAGATTTGGCATCGGCACATTACGCCAAATCCACTCTACAGTGGCTGACGGAGAATAACATCAAGTTCGTAGAAAAAGACATCAACCCACCAAACTGTTCCCAGTTGCGACCGATCGAACGCTATTGGGCAATAGTCAAGCGTATATTTAAGAAGGATGGTACAGTGTCCCAAAACATGACCGATTTTAAGAAAAATTGGGCAGCGGCATCCAGGAAGTGCACAAAGGTCACTGTGCAGAATTTGATGGCAGGTGTCAAAGAAATGAACATGATGACTAGTTTTTCCGTTTGGATCTTTTGTAAACATGTTAAGCTATAATAAACTGAAATAGTATGTTAATTTTAACCATGTTTTCATGCCTATTTTATTATTTGGAAGTTTATAACTACTTTTCGATACACTCCTTATTTAAGGTTTTTTCAGTGGACGGAAATTGTCCTGATTCAATCAAACGGGAAACTCATAAAAGAAATTAGCTATGAATAATTTGGTACAGTATGCTAAAACTTCAAATACTCTGATCAGAGAAGTGACCAGCTTAACTAAAACTTCTTAACAAATAGAGAAGTGACCAAACCAGAGCGGAATCATCGAGTTGCTTTCGGGAAGATTGCACATGTTTTTTCGAGACACTCTTCTTCTTTTAGCATTTGAAGCTTATTTTCTGCACAATTTGCTTACTTAGTGCACATCCACAGTCACAGTTATTAATTGAGAGTTTTCGACGCCAGGTACCATTTTTGCGATGATTGTGTCGCAGTACCCTATAGTATCCTCCAGGGAGTCAAGAAATTTTCCTCAACGGAAAATTCCTAGACCAAAGCGGAAAGTTCCTAGACCAGAACTCAGTCACCTCCAGCATGGTATTGTATTGTACCTGTGACATTACCGACTTAGCTAAGGACGACATTCATTCACGTTAATTTCCTGGTTGACAATCCCAGTTGCAATGTAAATCTCACCTTTAAGCCTGTACCATTGCCTGCCTAGCCGGATATTTCTCAAACTTTATATGCTAAAAATGTTTGACGATTTTCCCTCCGGTCGCCATATCAAACTCCTAGCCAGGAAGCTGTTTGAAGATTTCTTCGACCCAGGTTTCTTCGTCCATTGGCCGCCTTGTTCTGAAAATTCTATTGTTTACTTTTTAGATATCATTTGGTGGCCCTAAAACGACCGTTTGGTTTAAATGTAGGTGGATAACTGTTGTGTAGACTATGATGGTTGAGTTGATATGATCGTCCAGCAGGAGATCTTTATCTTAATCGTGTTCTAGATTTTTAAAAGTCTATTTGGGAATTTAAAGTCAGCTATTTATGTTGACTTTGATAATTGAATTGATAGTCGTTAAATTCCCAACTAATAGATGAAAATATCTTGAAAACCCTAACCGTAAGCTTGTCAGATAATGATATCTGCGCTTTGAAATGGTGGAGGATTTGAAAATGACGAATTTAGATAGTGAGCATGATCCATCTTTTAATTTTAGCCTAGTCAATTTCAAGTTCTAGTCGATGTGTTTGCACAACAGCCCAGCAAACGACTATCTCACACTGGACAGCAGTTCACTTAAATACTCGTTGCACCTTACCGGCTGGCTCTGGTTGTTAGGCTATTGGCTTTCTACTTTCTCACACCGGACAGTAATTGATACAACAAATTGTCGTTGCGCTTTTCTACAGCTGGCTGAAGAGAATAGGCATCTCCTCACCATACTTCCGAATCGCATGACAAACTGATCCGATGCTCACACCTTCAATTTTCGCCAACTAACTCAGCGTAACGTTGGGTAAAGTGGACCATTTGTGCACGATCTGTTTGCGCCTTTGGGGAGGAAATGCTTAACATTTTAATGAAAAGTAAATTCACCGGCTCTTGAGACTCACAGAGTAATAGATTGAAATATAAACAATGATACACAGTAATGATTAACTGTTCAAACGTCATCTGGAAGCAACAGTGGTGTATCAAGATCGTGCTTAGACTTTCTGTGACCCAATTCAGTCACAATCAAGTTGATGCAACCAATTATATCGTTTTCCGTTACTTGGGAAGTTGCTTCTTTTAAAATACAAATAAAAAGTCGGGTTTTTAAAGAAAAAATAAAGAGCAAATGGTATAATATTTTCTCTGATGGCTTTTCAAAAGATAGCTAAAACCTGCTCTATATGACGCTTTCAAGCGATTTTTGATTGTTGTTGATGTGCCTTTCGCATATCTCTATTTGTATTTTTTGATTGACGCACCCTGTATTTGGAATGAGATTCAGCTCTCAAAGCTCTTCGAGGAGCATCTACTAAAAAAAACATCTTAACCAAACTCGTGTTTAGCCCGAATCTTAGGCATGATTCAAAATCAAACTATACCAATCCCACAGTATTTTTGCAATACTATACAATAATTTCTGATCGCCAGTTACTAAGAAAACTACATTCATGGTGATTTTTATCTAAATATACTCAAGTATAATGAATACTTATTTCGAAAGAAAGACTAAGTACATAAGTTTATATTGGGGTATTAAGATCATAATTTAGCCGACTTAAACTCGATGTATTTATTAAATCTTGCCTTTCGAAAACCTTCTTCTTTCTTAGCGTTTCAAGCTTATTGCTTTCGCAATTAGCTTATTGCTTGCTCTCAACTTAGTGTTCTAAATGCATTTTCACAGTTATTAATTAAGAGCTTTCGATGACAGGTACCATTTTTGCATTAGTATGATTGTGTGGCAAGTACAATCATACCCTATGTCCAGGGAGTCGAGAAATTTTCCCTAACGAAAAATTCCCAGACCAGACCGGGAATCGAACCTAGCCACTTTCTGCATGGTGTTTCTTTGTAGCCGCGCATTTAACGACTGAACTAAGCGAGGACCCTCTTTCGAAAACCTGAACACCCCTGAATATTGTGTGTAGGCCACAGGGTAGGGGACTACCGCTAGTGTGGAAAGAGCCTATGGCTAACATATATGTTAGTTCAGAATGGTACCTCCAAGGGGTGGTTCGATTAGCACACTTTTCTCCTGTGCTATCATTTGAATGTGTCAACAAGCGTTGCAATGTTCTGGGAGTTTCTGTAATGTGCCGAAGGTGCCGATGTGTTGACAGTCCAAATTGTTATTTTCTGTTGAGCCTAGCAACCAGGCAATGCATATTGGCAAGGTTGCTGGTTTCATATTTCTATAAGTTCAACTGTCAAAAGTGTGCCTCAGTGTGCCACACATGTGGTATGGATTGAAAATCAAAGTGCCGCTGTAAGGAAACATATTCGTCTAGTGTGTAAGACATCGTGGATGGCACACTGTTTTAAGTGACTTACCCTTGGGTACCTCCGTTTTGATTTTGACATTTACTTCAGTTACAACGATAGCATCATAACAAGTTGCGCAACTTATTCAGATTTCATTCGCGCATCGTGATATTTCGTATTAAAAGTGAGTTAATGAACAGCCAACTACGTAGTGAAAGCATTCGAGGAACATTTGTCGATAGCCAGGAAGCCTGAATAGGGGATACCGCAATGATGACTTATCTCCTACCGAGCAGCCGCAAACAAAAGCTGAATCAACGGTACTAAAAGCTTTGTGTTTGTTTTGATTCGGTGTGTTATATTGACAGAATATTTGAGGGTGTGTTTTACGTTATTAAGGGGAAATCGTTAACCTTGGGACCGATGTGCTGGTACCTCCTGAGTCAAAAACTACATCCATGACTATCCACCCGCTGGCCGAACTGTCGAATCAGAAGAAGGCAATGACTCTAAATCGCGACGATAAACAAACACGATCCCGGAAACTGTACGCGACGGCGTTTGTTCTCTATGTTAGGAGCGGCTGATCCTCGTGCCAGCATAAGACTCTAAACAGTGCTGAGCACGATGGCCCTCCGGCAAGACATGGGATCTGGGAAGGCCCAACAAGCCGCTCTTGAAAATTAAAAGTTACAAATAATACAGAAGTTAATACGGACCGGAAAATCGGCAGTTCACCCTTTTAAGAGTATTTTCTATTTTTCTTCTCAAAACTTTTGTATCTTTTGTTGCGTCATAAAATGATAAGATTGATCACGTGTAATTCTTGTTATTTGTGTCAAATAAAAAAAAAACATATCAGAACCACCTTGAACGTAGACAGGAGTAGAACTACCTTGCTTGCGAGTAGTTGTTGGGAATGTTAGGATATGGTAAACAGTCAAAGCCGCAACGTTTTTGCATTTAAATGTTGTAACGTATACTTTTTGCTGAGATTTCTATGCCTTTCGTAGAGCTGTGTAACGCGCCCACGACACACAGAAAAAAATTATTAATTTTAACAAGCGCGTAAAATTTTCCCTCGTTTAATTCCAAGCCAAACGATGCGTAAACAACGAAATTGTTCGCAATCTTGCATACAACAGGCGTTATCTGGCTTATATTCAGGCGTTATCTGGCTAAAATTTACATGAACTATCTCATTATTTTCTGCAAAATCTAGCGTTCCCTTTATGTGCATTAAATAACGCAGAAAATTCAATGTTTCTTTTTATCTGTGCATGCTTCATGCTTCGGCGGCATTTTGAGCAAAAGTAAGCATGTATAAACAAGACAAAAAATACCGCAGAAAGAAGAGAAAGAGAGCTAACACATACACACTCTCAATTCTCTCTGAGCTTGTTTGTTGTTGAGCATAAAAAATCCAAAAATTTAGTTGCCACCCGTTATAACTTACTTTATAAAAACTATCTCTCCCGGAAAAAATTATAACTTTAGCATTTATAAAAAACAGAGACCGAAATTTTCGCCTATTTGAGGAGAGAAACGTCCTTTTTCACCCGCTTGGAGAAACAAATGAGAATGTGAGAAGCGAGAGACTATTATACGCTCATAGCTTCGCGAGAAAAGCAACGGTGATTTGTTATTTTCGGAAAGCATGAGTACACAGAAAAAAATAATTAATTTTAACAAGCGTGTAAAATTTTCCCTCGTGTAATTCCAAGGCAAAGGAGCGTAAACAACGATATTGTTTGCAATCTTTCATACAACAGGCTCGATTCAGGCGTTATCTGGCTTAAATTTACATGAAATATCCCATTATGTTCTGCCAAATCTAGCATTCCCTTTATGTGCATTAGATAACGCAGAAAATTCAGAGTTTCTTTTTATCTGTGTAGCTGATAAATCGTTTATTTTTCAGTGAATCCTAGATGCCGATAATTATTTTTCACTTACTTTTTGACAATTGAAAATGCACTAGTCATCATGCTTGTTTTGTTCTAGATTCTGATAAAAAGCCCATTTTTATTCATGTTGTGACTCCTCGTTTTTTGCTCCGCGTATAAGATCTAGGGTATGTTTTCAGTGAAAAATGTGATATGAGATAATATTTTCGTTGAATTTTGGAGAGAGATATTTCGCAAATGCAAGAGAGAGGATAATGAAATATCGGCGAAAAAGCAGAGATGAAAATGTGAACGGTTCGCTACTCATCGACAACCTACTTGAGAGAGAGCATGGTTTTCACTCAGCTGAGTGAGAATTTCGATCTCTGATAAAAAGATAGTTTTCGGGAACAACTAAAAAAACTGTCCGAAAAGTGAATCTATGAAATAAACTTTTCAATTTAGGTGGCCACTTCCGGCAGGCATTTGGGACTGTAAACAAGCCCAGTCACAACCGATTCCGGGGAATAAAACAGAGGCTTCGACATTTCTCTTCACTGATGTTCTTCAACATGTTCGACATTTCTCTTCACTGATTGTCTTCAACCGCTGCATCAGGGTAGTGGTCTGCTGCTTCGGGACGGCGTTTTTAACTGGCGCTTCCATTCGATGATGTCTATGGGTTGGAGGTACGTTTTGACGGTTTGTCCGGTTACACCAACCTTTCGGCCCAAGGAACGGAAGAATATCACCTCCTTCTCCCTCACCTCGCGCTTCAGCTTTTGCTGGACTTTCCGGCCGCGCTGGACCAACGGACGACAAGAGTCAGGCTTCCTCCCGATGCTCTTTCCGTCGTCCAGATAGACGATGTTCTTGTAGATGCCGGCTTGTCTGTATCTGATCGACAAAAAGTGCCCCACGATGGCACATTTCTTCACCCCGGTGTGCAGTAAGCAAGTATAAGTGGCTTCTGCAAAACAATGGATATTGCTGTCAAAGTTTGACTGTAAACCATGAGAGTACTGTGATTGGCGAAGCAGTGATAGATTTACCACCAGGTGGCAGGAAATTCGTTTAAAATGAAAATTCTAGGGTTTTTTGTTCATTAGTATTAGGAAGAAAATCTCTCAATGTTAGATTCGCCCTAATGAAAAAAAACCCGAGAATTATCTATTTTTGTAAAGCAGACGTTAAGTAAAGGGTCACCCACAATAGATACATTTGCGTTCCGTTGACGTAAATTTGACAGAAAACCTATGGGAAAACTGTCAATTTTACGCAAACGTATCCGCAACGTGTCAATTGTTGGTTAGTCTAGTAGTATATAGTTTAGAGACAAAGTCTACTCAAAAACAATTCTAATGTCTATTTGAAAACAACCACTCCAGTATAGCTTCAAGCTACGAATAAGTTACCATGAAATATTCGAAAAATCGTATCCTTATGCATTAGTATTTAGTTTTCAATAATTGACTCTGTATTACAGGTGACAGTGAATGATCCAATGTTCATGTATTCTCAATAATTTCTAATGCGCTGTAAATACATGTAACCATTTTGTTAGACAAAGTTTATCAGTAACTGCCTCTGACTCCCCTCCCCCTCCCCCCAGCGAACCGTTCTGGTTGTGGTTGGGTGCTGATGGGAATGCGCTTGAGAGTCGTCCAAAATTGAAGGGGGATACTTCCACCTGCAATCCACCCATCATGGACGAAAATCACCATCCAACCACCCACAAAAAGAGAACCATTTTCATCGCCACGGTGCACAAAGAGAAAACAGTGCAAATTGTGCTCTTTACAAGTATTGTTTTCTTTTCATTCACACACGGGAGGCAAAAATGTTCTGTTCACCACTTTCCGAGAGAGTGAATTTAGAGCGACTTTATCAGTTGCGCCACCGCTGGAGTGGCTAATAGGAGTAGGAAAAAAGCCTCATCCTTTGAAAGCGATTTAATTTTCTCTCACTTTTTCCACCCCACTTTCGTCCGAACAGTGGAAGAAAGTGGGAAGTGGGTGGCGTAAAAAGGACAACACTACTTTTCTCGGTGGCAAGTGATACACTGCGCGTGCGTGTCTCTGAGAGAACGTATGATTGGGGGGTCCGATAAATTCCAGCTTTTTGCGGCTGACCAGGGTAGAGTGGAAAATTCGCTCATCTAACGAATGTAGTTTATACGTTAACAGCCAGAGTTCGGAGTCACTTCAGACGAATCCACCGAAGAAGAGGTTTGGTTGCGACGCGCTGAAGAAAAAGGACCGTTTGTGTGCGTGGAACTGGCTGGTTGGCATGGACGACTGTATGGACGGTGTATTAAAGTGAAGCCGGTGTGTGATTTTGTCTCCTGTTTTACGGCGAAAGGAATTTAGTTCGTTCCGGTGTAGCATATTTATCTGTTCCGCTTTTTTGTTCGGCTGTTGCTGGTGCTGATGATGTTTGTTGTTTTTGTGTGTGGGAGGCTACGGTCGGATTACGTGTGTTTGCCTGAGCGCGGCCGAGGACAACCGCAAAAACCACTGAAACGAAAAGCTCACATTTGGACATTTTTGGCAAGCGATTATGTCCCATTGGCGGAGTGGAAATGTGATGGCAGCTGTTGAAAATTGCTACCAGTGGAATAAAGGATCGTGTTTCTCGCCGGTAACGCATTCTTTTTGGAGGACTTAAGTTTTTGGGATAAGTGGTTGTTGATATTGTGTTGTTTTATTTGCGTCGAATTCAGTAGAATTAGTTATGAAATCAAAGAAACATATTTTTGCAATATTATCAGGGAATTGTACATAAAAGACCATACGGTGATTATAGGTTCAGTTCACGAAGCACTTTGAGACAGGCCAACACAATAATGATGTTTTATTGTGTATCTTTAAGCAAACATAGAATTTTAATCTTTCGCAATACTTTTTATTATTTATTGTGAGCATTGATAATATTGATGAGAGGAGTTAAACCACTAAGAACCAACCACTAAGAAAAAACTAGAAATGGACTATATTTCACCATAACATAGCTTACGCTAGTTTTCAAGCTCAGTTCTCACCTTATTCAATCTTAGTGCAACACCTTATTAGTACAATGAACGAAATAAATATTGAGCGGACCAGCCAATTTCTGTTAATCTTTTATCGTACCCGAAAATGTTGGTGTTGCTGCAAAAATGTGTCGAAAATGTTGACTTCATCCTCAACAATCTCTCTCGGGTCACCATAGACTAGAGAGATGAATCACATATTCAGTAGCAGCTTTACTGCATTAATTCTCAAATCAGTACCATTGAACAAAAGCACTATGAAACCTTTCCCTCCTCACGGTATTAAAGGTTCTTGTAAATTATGCATTCTTAAAAAAATATATCGAAGTTTCTTTTACAGTTTTCATACAATGTACGGATGTTCTTTTTGAATATAGTTGTAGAAAACGGCGAATACATTGGGGAGTTGAACTAACAATTTCGCATAAGTATAAACTAAATTTTATTTTCAGTGTAGAAGAATGGTCTACATTTCCACACTGAATAAACATGCGCAACATTGTGTGGATACAGAAGGGATTCACTTCGGCAAACATTATTTCGCTAATTTGCAGACTGAAATCTTAGATTCAACACTAGATATGCAATAGAGAAAAACATCAAAACGTTGTTGAAGAGGAGTTGAGAAGAGAAGCTAATATAACTTAGTACCTCCGCGTTGCATGCCTTCGAGTAAGGAGAAGTGCCCAGTAGAGCACGGAAGCTGTTAGCAGTTGCTGCTGGAAACTAGGGTAGTTTTACCAGGGGATCGAATATTATAGACTCATATGTTTGTTGATACTCGGGAAGCTTTTGAAAGGATCATCCTAACAGGCTGACGTAGTATGGAAAGCGATCATGGCATTTAATGAGACACCCGGATTCCAAAAAGGTTCTCACAGTGGAGGCATCCGGGTAGGTGCATCAGAGCTTGTCCGTTAAATTTGGAGAAGCTATTCAGGTGTTTCTCTTCTAATATTGAATAGCTTCTCCAAATTTGCTTGAACAAGCTCAAATGCAACACCGATGTTTGTTGGTTCTCGGTCTAACGCTCTGTTCTTACCGTACGATGGAGACACGCTAAGTTACCTAATGGAAAGCAGGATCGTCGATTTGCAGATGATGTCGTCCTAACGATAACGAGCGAGACTCTGGAGGTAGTGGTGCTGACGGCGGAGGCGATGGACACCATTGATACCATCTGCAGCCGACTGGAGCAAAACTACAGCTGGCTCATCATAAGACGGAGGTAGTGCAAAGCTCACGCCGAACGTCGGTGGATCGAGAAGCAGCAAAAGGTGACTTCTGGCGCCCATTTGCATCACCCTGGTCGAGGACGTCGAATGTTATCAGCGGAGGAATATCAGAATTGCAAGGAGAATCGTCAGAACGGACTCTTTGGCTAGATGACAACAAGAGTGGAACAATGCGGTGAAAGAAAGGTGGACCCACCGGCAAATGTGGCAGCCTGGGTGAATATGATGCACGGAGAGGTGAACTGACGCAGCTCGTTCCGGCACGGTTGTTTCGCCGGTCACGCACCCCACCTTTGCTCAGGGTGCGCAACCTAAAAAGACACCAGAACACGTCGTCTTCGAATGCCCTAGGTTCGAAGAACTGCGCAGGGATATGCAAGACTGATCGATTCTGGAGGAATTCCGGCGTCGGGGACCTCCCTGTCGGAGTAGGCTTGATCCATCGCCGGGGGACTAGTTGAGTACAACGCGTTGTAGCACCGGTTTCGAGTCGTCGGGGCGTCAGCGAACCGGACGCTATGACGAAATCGCTGGACTGACTTCGGTACCCAACCGGTCGGCAACAGCAGAAGAATCGGCTTTGGGGGAAGCTCCGCCGCCGGGGAACTCTTCGTCAACGTAGGGTAGCCCACCGTCAGGGACTACACGAGTCGACTGCGTCATGACTCTCTGGATCAAATGGCTCAGGAAGTGGAGCCAAATGGCACATCAAAGCTGTTCGCTCGGATAACTTCCACTGCCGAATCCTCCGTCGCAGGGTACACCCACCGTCGGGGATACTCGAGTCATCAGGCCGAGGTGTTGTAGCCAAATGGCTCAGGAAGTGGAGCAAATGGCTCGGCCAAAGTAGGTAGGAGATAAACGGCTCAAGAATGGAGCAAATGGAGAATAGAGCAGAGGTCCAGCAACGCCGATGCATAGATAAAAAATAACGAGTGTCCTACGATGGTGAGCGTGAAGGAGAGCACGTCATGACGGTCGGCTACTCCACATCGGTACTCGTCTCGATGGGACCACGAAATAGCGTCCAGCAACAGCTGAGAAAGAAAGGAAGTGCATGGTTAGGTCGATGCAAAATCTGAAATACGCCCCAAGCATCGACGCCAGCCTCGATAGTCCCCGTGCACTAACATTGTTTACCTCTGTGCTTATGAAGAATTCGAATTTGCATTTCCAGATCTCCAACATCTTGATATTGCGTTCTCCAAAACCAAATCGTATGATGCATTCATATAGTGGGGAAAGTTGTCAACTATCAAAATGCCGAAGTATATTTTCGATAAGGTAAATTTTATACAAAAATAGCTATTCAATAAAAACATAAAAATACACACTTTAGGTATGAGAGATGTTTTATTCTTATTTTTGTTTTCTCTGTTATTTATATGTTTTTTAATATTTTATTTTCAAATATTCTATGTATTGTATTTTATTCATATTATTATATATTTTATATATTTTATATTTATATATTTTATATCCATTACATATTTTTACTTCTTATTATTATATTGATGAATAACTATTTTTGTATAAAATTTACACGTCAGGTATCTTCGGCATTTTGATAGTTGACCACTTACACTATAATGAATGTGTATAAGTTTGTAGTTTAAGGACATATGATCAAGATTTTAGGGATCTGGAAATGTAAGTTTGAGATTCTTCATCTAATTCCCATACAAACTTTGAACAGCGTGTGCAGCCAAATTAAAACCAAATGTATTAAAAATTTTGGGGACTATCAGAACCCAAATTGGCGTCAGATTAAGCTTAGGGGAGCAAATATTTCTGAATTTTGCATCAGCCTCAATGAGCACACCTGCCCTCGAAGTAGTCGCTGCCACCGTGGTCCCGGGGAGAGAAAGGCAAACGGAGAATAAGGATTGTTTTTAGTGGTTAGGCACGAAAGCGAGCCCCATCATTGCTCTTGTGAGTTCCACACTGTGCCAAAGACACTCCAGGTCAGGGTTTAGAAGCCTTTTAAATCTTATAAAAAAAAACAAAACAAAATTACAATGAGAGTACCCATACAAAGTTGATGATAAAATAACGCGAAGATAAAGCACTTAGATGCTCCTGTATTTTTCATGAGAAAATACGAGAGTGCTTTGCCACACCGATTCCATTGTGAACACAATGGTTCTGAGAGTGTTATCAATTCACTGGCTTCACGTTCTAACACGTGTCTCAAACTTTTCTGGAGAATCTATTATTTTTTATGCGAAGTCTTGGCAATCTCAAATTTACACATATTCTTGAGGTCCTTCTAATTTTGTAAAAAATTAAACGTAAGCATTAAATAAAATGGACCGATTTTAGTGATTTTTTATGTGATCACCCTGGGTTCACTGTCATCTCCGATCACCGTCACCTCACGGTGAATTCACACCATGCATTGCGAAGCCGTGCAGTGCATTGAAATTATCTCGACCAGTTGTTTTTTTTGTGCATGGTTTTTTTCTTGTACCGTCAGCTCTCACTTCCAGAGCGAAGACGTTGCATGTAGTGTCCGCCGGATATGCTCAATTCGGACAGTTGCTAAACATACTCTCTCATCTGGAAAAATGCGAGTGCGTCGAACAAAAGCCACATTCCGGCCGCCTGACAGTGCTGTGCAACCGTAAAATGCAGCAAAAGCAGAAGAAGAAAACTGGAGGCTGTTGATCACTAAGGAGGTAATGTCTAAGTTGCTGCTATTTCCATCGTGGGTTGCGATGATCTATGAGATATACAGTACGAAGTGCCTGTCGGAAGCCTATCACGCGAAGAAGGGTGTGGTCTCGAGGGTGTGATCACTGGAGGAGATTGAACTGGCTGAGGACAAACGCCCCGACGTCATTCAGCTGCAACCGATAGAAAATATTTGGCCGATCCTCAAATAGAGGATCTACTCTATTAACCCAAAGTAGTTCAAAAAGATGCCGTACATCCGTCTCTTTATCGGGCCGTGGCTGAGGTTCCAGCCAATTGCCGTAAAGAACTTTTGAAGAAAGCTTAATAATCGTTGGATTGAAGGAAATTTTGTTCAATTGAGTTATCATACACAGAAAATAATAATTAATTTTAACAAACGCGTAAAATTTCGCCTCGTTCAATTCCAAGCCAAAGGAGGCGTAACGAAATTGTTTGCAATATTTCATGCGCCATACAACAATGTTTACAATTTCTCATACAACAGGCGTTATTTGGCTTAGATTCAGGCGTTATCTGGCTTAAAATTAAACGATATCTAGGTTTTTTTTTTTATTAGGGCGAATCTAACATTGAAAGACTCTCTTTGATGACTTTCTCTTTCATTCATATTCCAATCATCTTTACGTTTTTCATTCTATTATTTGCAGTGTATGCTACTGTGCACTGTTGTGTTTCGATTTGTACTAAAGGATCCCTCGAAAGTTTTATAACGGCGCAGTAATAAATAAAAGAAAGCGAGACTGGAGAGAATCTCTTAATGTTAGATTCACCCTAATGAAAAAAAAGCGCGAGATATATCCCATTATTTTCTGCCAAATCAAGCATTCCCTTTACGTGCATTAGATAACGCAGAAAATTCAATATTTCTTTTTATCTGTGTAGGCAAGAAAAAACCTTTGTCTATTTATTTATGTATACATCATTTGAATTTTTTTAAAGTACTGTACTTTGTTAAAATTATGTAATATACTTAAGTCTTTAAACGATATTTCTTATTTTAAATCTTACAAGACAAATCAAAGTTTAAAAAAAAAATAAAACTCGTCGATGATCAAAATTAGCACATATACACTTGTCAAAATCTTACGTTACAAAGGTTCGTTTTTAATTTTTTTTTTTGAGAACTTATATAATTATCCGAAATTTTTCCAAATTTTGCACTTTACATACCGATGCTTTTATTTCGTAATTTTGATTTAATAACATATTTACTTATTTTATTCAGGTATTTACCCCAAGAATTGAATAAAGGCGGCGTAAACTTGTCAAAAGATGCCTGAAGCAAATTTTAAAAATCCTGATTCACCAGAAAATAGTCAATATCAGCAAAGATTCAACTTTTTTTTTTAAACGAAACTCTGTAAAAAACTGTTGAACTACTAATAAATTCCGCTGTGCTATTATAAATTGAAGTGAAGTTTGTTTGTTAAATAACTTGATTTTTTTAAAATATTATTGGGTCGGAATCTCGACGAGAACGCCAAGCATCTGACGTGGTGGTCGGATGGTGGTTGTAGTGGTATCGACCGTGGTGGCCGGATTGGTGGGTGAAGTGACACCGGGTTGTCGGTCGAAAGGGGGGCTGATTTAATGACCGATCGATGGTCGGAATGGAGTAGTGATGACGGATGGCGTGGTGGCCCGACTGGGGTTGGTTTGGCGTCTGCATGGCGGTCGGGTAGCGGTTGTAGTTGTAACTCGTTAGGTGGCTGGAGTGGCGGTTAGAGTACACCGGGTTGAATGTCGGAATGGAAACGTGGAAGCCGGATGATGGAGTAAAAGAATGACGTCTCAAGTGGCGGTTAAACTCAAATCGACATTTATACGTCCGTCTCTATTAGAAGGCACCGAACAAAGTAAATTCTCTTTTTTCAGACCAACGAGCTCATTCGCTCTCATGGTAGATCATGGTCTGCCGAGCACTCATAGTGACGTTGCGGTTATCTTCCTCCATTCACGAAGATCGTTAGCGTTCGGAACAGGATCGAGTGATGCCCTCTCATGGTCCACAACGTTTGAACTGACCGTCCTCAACGTTTTGAACTGACCGTTCATAGCTGAACAATCGGTCCCCCTACTCTCTACATCAATATTTACATATAACAACAAACTAACATACTAATGTTACTCGCCGTAACACATTCCTTAAATTCTTCTATGAACATCTAATGAATCCTTAGCAAAACCTGTGAATTTTCAGTAAATTAATATTCATTTGTAACATTTCCAAAATATTTTCATTACATTTAAGTACGTTCAGTCTAGCAACAGAAGGCTATTTCATTACAATCATTACAAGTAAGTTTCATCAGTCCTCTATTAATAGAAGATATGGCCAAGCTCAAAAAACTATTCGCTAATTATCAAAATATTTAAAATGACGGCTTAACTTAAGGATGTTTGGATATTTGAGGAGCTGCAAAGTAAGGTCCTCAAATATCTGAAAATTTCATAAAAGAAGTTTTCTGAGATATTGCATGACGACAGATAAAAGAAACATTGATTTTTCTGCGTTATCTAATAACATAACCTGCATCGCTGGTAGATCACCTTTATTGTGCGTACATGGGGTATCAGACTGACCACCGGACCTTAGTCCGAATTAATTCAAACCAGGAACATATGCTTGTTTTCTTTTGTAGTCGAAGAATGTATAATTGCCTTATTACATTTTATGTCTTCGTGAAAAGTGACACATACTCAGGTTGCGCCACCTGAGGATGAGCTTGGAATAAAGAAAACATGGTTAGTCTTCATTTATGTGAATTCTTAGTTTTTAGATGTTCTATAGTTTGAACTGATTAGTGACTAGGGTCCTGATGCATGGTCACTATCGAGAGTTATTGTTTGTTTTGTTTGCAATGAATCGGTTTGACTGATAAAGGAGCGCGCCTTTGAAGAGTGCTGTCGCTCACAAGAGGGTTTAAGCAGCGGAAACTTCGATCAAACCTGATCTATTGCCAACAAACAAACAATGACATTATGTAATAACACCGAATACTTGCATCATTTCTCAATAGTAATGAAGTAACTCGACATGCATTAAACAAAGGCTAAGGGATATACTACAATAGATCAAATTACTGGGTCGCAGTGGTTTATGTCCTGAACAGAGAAAAATGCACATACAAGAGAATGCTAGATTTCGACATGAAAGTAATGGAATATTTATGTAAATTAAAGACAGACAACGCCTGAGTCTTGCCTGTGCAATGAAAGATTGCAAACATTGTTGTACGGTGCCTGGAAGATTGCAAACAATTTTATTGTTTACACCTGCTTTGGCTTGGAATTAAACAGGGAAATTTTAAGCGTTGTTAAATATTGATTATTTTTTTCTGTGTAAATGGTTTCGGTCAGTTATCAAACCATGCCTTCTTAAAATGGAAAATAAAATCATTTAAGAAGGTTTTTTTACCTTATTGATGGATATAAACGTCTGTATAAAGCTGTAACTTTATCGGAATATCTGTGAAACGTCTTTAATCTGTATTAGGTCTGTTTGAATGATGTATACACCATGTCCAATAAATTCTCATACAAAATAAACTCTATTTATTTCAAATCGATAATGCAGATTTTATTGATAACTTTACCCATTATATTGCAATATAATACTGATCAACTACAGCATATGTTTTGGAATAACACCGCCTTTAACCTTCTTGACCAGCTCCAGCCGTTTTTTGAAACCGTCACAGCCGACACGCACGACTTCCATCGTCCCAAATTCGTTTGATTACGGTTTTGAATTAGACGCCCTGTGGTCATTTACCTTCGCCAGCATGCATGACCATACGAAACAATCCCAGGGATTCAGATCTGGTGAACTGGGAGGCCATTTATGCTTGTCCAAAAAATCGGTCAAATTTTCTCGGCACCAGCCCTGAACGAGATTTTCAGTATGCGATGGCGCTCCGTCCTGCTGAAACACATAGTGATCATCTCCAAACACCTCTTATACATATGGCTTGAACACTTTCTCCAAAACTTCCGTTTCCGCATTCACTTTAACGCCTTTTTGATGAAAACCAGTGGTAATTTGCCTCGCTTGCAAATTCCTCCCCAAACCATCACTGACGCAGCACTTTGGAACCGTGGAATATTCCTATCACTCTCTGGAATAGTTCTCGAAGAGAGAGCCCACAATCTGTCGTTCTGGACATTGTGGGATTGTTGCAAGACCAATAACTTTTCGTCGGAAAATATAAATTCTTCTCCACCCTGCCGCGACAAAAGCAGACCTGCTCTTTCGAGTCGTTTCAGCTTGGAAGGTTCCGAAACTCCGTGAACCTTACGTTTCTTGAAAGCTTGAAATCCGAGGTCATTTTGCAGTATATTGTGCATTGGCGATCTCGAAACATTCATATCTGCGGCCATTTTACGTACAGAACGCTGTGATTTTCGTCTAATCCGTTCCCTGGCCACTTCAACAACTCGTGCAGTCCGCACCGTACGAGTACGACCGGATCTCTTCCGGTCATCCAACGAGCCCATCACGAGTGTCACGGTACTTTCCACAAAATATACACAAAATCCCGCTTTACTCCGAGGTTTTTCAAATTACTGAAAATAGCGCCCGGGCGCTAACCTTTCAAAAATGTTTTTATCATCACAACACGAAACTCCTTCATCGCTGGTAAAAGATAAACACTGCATGAAAACAATCGGATATAACCTTAAAGCTTTTGTATAAACATAGTACAAAATTACACCAACACATACGTAGAGCATATTGAGTAGTTGCACGAAAAAGTGTATTGGCATCCCTGCTGTAGAGTATAATCCTCACTCAGAATTTAATTATCGTGGGGTTGTTTGTTAGTTTAAATTTTCAATGAAAGTTGTTTTATTAATACGCACGTAAAAATGTGTTCTTAAAAGTGTGAAGAAAAAAAAAACATAATTTCCCGAGCGGTTACGAATATTATCAACTGTCAAAGATGGTCAAAAAATGTGTTTGCTGCAGGTATCGCTGTGCATTTAGGACATAATAAAAATGCATCATGCGTTTATTTTTCTGTATGAAGGCGTATGATTTTAAGTGTTTAGACACATGAATTTAAATGTTGAGAAATATTGCTCAGCTGATGATGTCATATTAAATCACAGGACATTTGACATTAAGTGACAACAATTAGTTTTTGATATGCATCTATAACACATAAGATTTAGCCGTTTGTTGAACTACATGATACGAAATTTACACATTTTATCAATTCTGGATCATATAAATTTCATTATTTTTAAGAGTGTACGGCTAACTTATTATCCTCCCTTAGCTCAGTCGGTAAAGGCTCGGCTATAAAGCAACACCATGCTGGAGGTGGCTAAGTTCAATTCCCGGTCTGTTTTAGGAATTTTTCGTTAAGGAAAATTTCTCGACTCCCTGGGCACAGAGTATGATTGTAATTGCCTTGCTTTACAATCACACAATCTAATGCACAAATGGTACCTGGCACCAAAAGCTCTTATTTAATAACTGTGGAAGTGCATTTTACACTAAGTTGAGAGCAAGCAATAAGCTCATTGCGACAGCAATAAGCTTGAAATTTTAAGAAAGAAGCTAACTTATCATAATAAAAAAGGATCAACCACGAAATTCATTGGATCCGAGCCCTTTTTTGGCTTTTCTTCTTGCGCTCTTAAAATGGAGCTTAAGTTCTGGGAGAAAACGAAGTTACAGAACAACTGGAACAAGACCTTAAATGCCCGGCAATCAAAACGTTTTATAAAGCCAAACGCTTGTCATACATATAGATTACTAAATCTATCGAAACGTGATCTGAGCCTATACACAAGTTTAATAACAGGACACTGTCCTAGTAAATATCACCTAAAGCTCATCGTGTAAGCTAGATGAAGATAAATGTCGCTTTTGTAACCTGAGAGTGAAGCTCTGAACATTTACTGTGTGACTGCGTTGCACTATTTCATAAAAGATGCAGATTTCTTGACAAAGGTATTATGGAGCCTTAGGAAATCTGGGTTGTTAGTCCCAAAAGGGTAATAAATTTCATAAGGAATATATTACCTAGTTGGGATCATTGCCTTTAATAGTAGTGGTAGTTACTAAGAATAGTGACTCGCCTTTGCAATTTGGCATACATAAACAGAGGACTCACCACAATAGAACAATTAATGGTCGCGGTGGTATCATGTCCCCAACACAGGAAAAAAAACAACTTATTATCATAATTATATTTCATATTACCCGAGCAGGAGACAACAATATATGAATACGTTATTTTGATCTTGATAACTGGCCTTGGTATTAAATAGGCTCAGATTAGGACGTAAAATACCTAAGCAAAATACCTAAGAATTGCAAGCAAAATATCTCTCGAATAACAAAACATGTTATTTTAGATACCTGGGAATACCCGAGAGGTACTATTTTGGTATTGTGGGAACAATTTTATGGTATTATCCTCAGGTATTTTACTTCATAATCTGAGCTCCTTAATACCATGGCCAGTTATCAAGCTATTTAGTCATGCTCGGGTAGATAAAGAATTTAGTGAAGGATGTAGAGACAAACCATTCATTCAAACAGCAGAACATGAATATACACACTTAGAAATTATGAACGTTACACGAGACGTAATAAGTTTTTGAAATACGTAAGTCATCCAAATCCGTGACAACTCATTCTTATGTTTGAAAGGACGCATGTCGTCGATGTGTATGTCTCGGTCTCTGGGCGCTAAAATTTACATGACATTTTAGTAATGTGTAAGCGCTCATATGCGACGGTAAAATGTTGGATTCGGAAATTTAAAAGGAAAGTATCGAGCTTATTATAATGTGATTCAGGTAGAAAAATAATTGTTTTTTTTTGTGATTAGAATATCCATAAAAAGAACTGACGAATGAATGTGACCTAAATGCCAGCTTCGAACTTGCACCACCAACGATTGATTCTTTCAATAATCTCTTATAAGACCGCAAACTTACCGTGAATCTTCGGCACCACACCGAAAGCCAACGAATGTCACGTATGCGTTTTCCCATCGGTAGCTTCAGAACGATATCGGAGTTATTGTGCTTCCCCAGTGACGGTGGCTCCCTAAAATGATTATATTAAAGGAAAAAAAAAAAACGAAAGTCAGTCCATGAAAAATCGATTGTTCTACGTGCAATGATCATTAAAATAAATTTTGTGCCATCTGACTTTTTGTGATATTGCAAAACGTTATAAATCGAGTCAAACATTAATACATAAAGACTCTGTACCTGCCATCTAAGATAATATATTACTTTGTCTAAAACAAAACTGTAGCAATTCATAACTTTCGAAAGAAACTTCAATTACATTGATTAAGAACCAAGATCCAGACGATTTGTCACGGCTTGAAATCTCCGAACCGAGTACCGATGCACCTCGTTATTGAGACAAAGCTCAGAACCGCCGGAAATCGGTTTAATACAATTAACAACCCCATCTGGTCGGAAAAACCGCAACGCCGAGCGAACGTGGATGGCACTGCTGCTTCACTGTCCACTGTCATCCACCGCACCTAATGCGATGCGACACAGAAAAGAAGGATATGGTAGACCATTTAAAAAAGTAAGCAAAATTTAATGTTCGTCATTTGCTTTTCAAGCATCCACCCGACCCGCTGGTCCCGGGCCGTAAGCTTATGAGCATTCTTAATATGAAATTCACTGTGTCTATTTTCCGGCTTTTTGCCTCCCTGTGTGTTTCGTTCCATCATCAGCGTCGTCATCAAGTGGTATTGAAAAAAAGAAACCCACACGACTCAGAATATGCTTTTTAGACAATTGGTTTTTACCCCTTTTCATATTGCACTTCGCCGCACCACACTGACTGGCTTGTTCTCCTCATTTCACTTTTATGAGACTGCGAATCCTTTTCTTCTCAACCATTACTGTGTTTATTCATGGGCATTTTAGTAGGTTTTTGATGCTGATCTAAACGGTCGCGGGTGGGTGGTGTGTGCGGTGTGTGCGATGCAGTTTGTAGGTTACTGTTCTTTATTTATATTTTTGTTCGCTTCTTGATACTCTCTTATTGTGGAAACAGGGCGATATGCAATTTTTGAATCCTCAGCGCGGATTCGCGTTCGTGAGTTTGATTTTCAATCAAACTCACTGGGTCATTATATAGTATGTGTGCTTGTACTATTGTGTGCTTAAAAGTAACCTAAAATGGCTCAGAAACATGTATATTTTGAATTTTATACATTGGCGGGTCTAAGAATTTTTCGAGTTAGAAATTCCCTGGGCATAGAGTATAATTGTGCATGCCACACAATATACAAATTCATGGATTGGCAAAGCAAACTCTCAATTAATAACTGTGGAAGTGCGCTTAGATAAGTTGAGAAACAGGCAAAAGCTCGTTTAATGAGCGTCAAAATATCCAGGAAGAAGAAGAAGACATTGCACACAGAAGCGATTATTGACTTACGTTTATAGAGCATGAGCAAGAGCGTGATTAACCGCCCGAGGTTCCTACACCTTTATTGCCAGATCAGCTGTAATCACACAGAGAACCAACAGATAATATTTGGGACTAACACACATCGTCAATCAGTGAAAATTTGTGATCCCAAACTAAGGCAACACCGGCCTCAGCCCCGCTCGAATGCAGGTCAAATAAGGAAAGCTCAGGAGTAAAGCCTTGACCACGTTAAATTTCGGACAAATTTCTTTCAGTGTAGGTTTTGAATTATTTCAGGAATCGCTGAAACGTTTCGCTTATATGACAGCTGAAATTCTCCACTTTATTTCGTGGTACAACATGTTTACATTTTTGTTGCATTCAGTAAAATGGTGTCGAAGTTGAAGTGCGCAAACGCAATTTTGTACGAACGGCAGCAAATCCGAATTTAGCGGTACGCGATCTTGCCAAGAAACTAAAACCACCGAAGAGTACCGTGTTTTGTGTTTGCAAATCATTTGACCAGCAGTTGACTGGATCGGAAAGTTGGAAATGGAACAAATGGAAAAGTATGCTTCAAATGGACAAATAACAAGTGGACAAGTGGTGGCAGCAAATATTGAGAAAAATCAAAATCTTTCCGTGCGAAATGTGGCTGGCCAAGTTGGGAAGTCAAAATTATACGTACAAGAAGTGAAGCATAGGCAAGGACTGGAGTCGTACAAAGTGGAAAAGGTGCCCAACCGTGATGACAAGCAAAATTTCACAGTAACGAGTTGTGATATGGAGCTTTACACTAATTTTTGCAAACATTTTCTTGTATAATAATTGATGACGAAACATACGTACTCGAAGGCTTTAAACAGATTCCGGGTCTGGTTTATTTAACCGCAAAGCAAAGCTGCCGAACATTTCTGGACAAAAAACGTGTCTAAATTCCTGAAGAAGTATTTGATTTGGCAGGCCATATGTATTTGTGGTTGAAAATTTAAAAGTTTTGTGTCTACCGGCACTATCAAAAGCGGTTACAACCGTTCATCAGAAGCCACAACTCGCCAGCTCTGTTTTGGCTTGATTTGTGCTCTTATCACTATGCGAAAGCCGTCCTGGAATGGTATAAGGTACAAATGGTCAAATATGTGCCGAAAACAGCCAATTTACCAAACTGTCCAGAACCTCACCCAAAAGGGAGTATTGGGCTCAAGTTAAGCGAAAACTCTTCGAAACTAAGAAGGAAGCAAATGATACCGATGATTTTAAGAGAAGGTGGAGAATCGTTGCGGCAGGCGTATCTGAGAATACCGCACGGGACCTTATGGCGGGTGTACCACAGAAAGTTCGAAAATTTTACAGAAAGAAGGATTAATATCTTAATCAACTGTGTCTTATGTAGATGTAACTCTATCATTGTGAAATAAACAATCGGTTTTGTTGAATTATGTTTAAATTTTTTTGCTGCTATTATTTTGGTGTTCAAAATTTAACGTGGAATGGATTTATTTTGACGTGATACTCGTTTTATTGGAAGCCTAGAACACCTATGCACTTCCACGAGAAATCACTCGGCGGATGTTGGATATCAAGGATGGGTGGCCACAGGGTTCGTTTCAGTAAATGATAAGCTGTTTAGTGACACCTTTAGATATTATAACCGATTTCCGGTTTTTACCGATTTATACCAACAATAAGGATGATTTTGGGGCCACAAGTATGATGGTGGTTTTTCATTTGGAACATAAAGTAGTGTTTAATCATGCTGGATAGCCGATTTGGACCGATTTAAATCAACAGTATCTTTCCATTGGAGTCACTCACATAAGTATGAGGGTGGTTTTTCATTAGGAAAACAAGGTAATTGGTACTAAAGTTTGAGATTTTGGATCGAATTATACAAACAGTGGTTTACTTGTTCCAAGACATGCGAATAATATGGATAACAATGAATTATGACCCCCACTATCGGGCAACTTCCACCAAACCCGACGGAACACCACATCTCAAAGGAAAGTCACTTTATTGTTTTCTATTTTCTGTGCTCACTCGATCACTCGCACCACCGAACGCCGAATAACCGAAAAAATAGATAACGCGATATGCCCGCGATATAACAATGCGATATAACAATGTAGTGCGCAACAAATCATCAACACAACCGTTCACATCCGATGACCAACGGACTCTTTGTTTCTTGTATACTTACAATTTGTACAATTACATTATACAAATTATTTCATTACTGGAACTAATATTTGCATCAAGCAAGTCCTAAAGAGCAATCTATAAAATAGATTACGAATCAAAGATTTGGCAAAATCCTACATGTTTTCGATGGGATTTAGTTCCGGACTACGGGTTGGTCAGTTCAAAATCTTGATGCCTAGATCCAAAAACTATTGCAAAGCTTTCTTGCTGACATGAACTGCCGCATTATCCTGGTGAAACATAAAGTTTGCTGCATGATGTCTTCAGTAAAGGACATAAATACGACGTCTAGAAACTTTATGTAACTTTCCGAATTCAGTTTGGTCGAAAGGTTGCGAATAAGTGTCTTCCCGAGTCTATAAAAGTGGCCCAAACTATAAGTGTCCCCCTTTAAAATTTTGACTAAAACTTCATCTGCGAATTCTGTTCCAAATCGGCCACCTGGTGTGAGATTTGTTTTTTTTTTTGCCATTTTGGTGTACTTCAAGTGGCCAGTGGTGAACTTTAGCGAATCTGAGAATATGAGCTACACAATTGTGAGTGATTGGTATACCCAAGTCTAGCTTGATATCTGCCGTAAAAAAATGTTCAGTCTCACTCATTTGTAAGATAAAGTTCCTGTCATGGTTGGTTACCTTCAAATTTCCCTTTGTTTATTTAATGACATACTTTTCTCCTTCTGTATGTTTTTGATCATTCCTTCAGATCTGTGAATTTTTCGAGTTATGTCACGGTTACTTTTACCGAGATTCTTCACTGCTTGCTTTGATTCACTCAAATCTTTTTCGTTGGAAATTTAGCTGAATTGATACAACCAATCTAGGACAGGACCTGCCAGCTGTTAGTGCAAAAACAAGACCATTTACCTGTCAAAAAAGACCGTTTTTTATTGGTCGCTTTGACAACCGCCTCTACCGCCTCCGTCGAGTTTTGTTACAAGCAGGCAGTTTGTTGTTGGTTTGGCGGTGTTGCTAGTAGTCACTGTTTTTTCACTTTTTTCGTTAGTGACAACTCACACCAAATTTTTATTGCTGGAAAACAGCAAACTTTTGCTGATTTTTTTTGTGCTGTAATTTCAGCAATGCATACAGCAAAACCAAGATTGCTGATCAACCAGCAAAACTGATATTCGAAAAAGTAACAGCTCTTATACTGAGCCTTTCTACCCACAGCAGAATTTGCAGCGTAAGCATCAATGAAATTCAATGAAACCTTATCAATTAACGTTTAGTTTGGCGCAGCTTCTTTTCCCGAACGACAAAAGAAAGTTTTATAATTATTTTATTTTTAATGGGATTACTGTGTAAACATATCTGGCAACATTGGAGCGACCCCCGTATCATAGCAATCATAAATTTATAAGAGGTCATCTCTCTCTGAGCTGTCAGGTCCTGTCCTAGCAACCAATATAACAAAACTAAAAAATGACAGTCCTCAAGATAACAACAACAACAAAGGTAAGCTTATTGTGACTGTATGGTGATGTGAGTGAAAACAAATTTGCTCCTTCATTAACTTAATCACAGTATGCGTCAGCGTTTTGAGACTCTGAGTAATACTTTCTTATTACTCAAGCCGTCCATCCTAGTTTTACAAAGTTTAACTCCAGGTGTAAATTATTGTTCACAAACAGAATGGTGTGTTTGATTTTGTTGGGATTATGGAAGATTTTATGATAAACGTATGACTAGACTGAAATCCTTACATTACTTCACGTCCAGAAGTCAGTTTCGGATATCATGGCTGTTGTAAAATGTTCAGGGCCTAATTTATTTCGAGTTAAGGTATCAATGTATCAAGATATCCTAACAGTACCAGGCAAATTTGGCAGTGGTCGGAAACGATCTTAGAGAAAGCCAGCGTTGATACAGTTCATTATGATTAAAGCTGCTCGTAAGCCCGTCTGGACCATGAGAGAACCGGCAAAACAGGCTAATGTATCAGAAGCAACGGTAAGACGTGAATCAATAAGTTTAAAAAGTCCAATTATGGTTGGTTTACAGTCCTTTATTAACACTTCAAAGTTACAGCATTAGATGGTTACATTTTTTCAGTTCGAACGAAATCTCTAACCTTCCGTTGATGGAGCCCATCAGCGCACGCGGAATTAGTGCATTTCTTTCATTTTGTCCGCATTTGCTGGATGTCCTTGATCGCCCGCCGCTTTGTCGAAGTTGCTGCTTAAAAATTGTCCAGTATTTTTCGATTGGGCGAAAATCCGTGCATTTAGGAGCTTGGGGACAAAATCAATCTTGTTGGCAGCATACCACTCCAGAACCACCTTAGAGTAGTGGGAGCTAGCCAACTCGGGTCAAAAGATGACGTGTTTTATCAAAACACGGTCCCTCAAGAGCTTTGCATGCTTTTTGGCATCGAATTCTGCTTCATTTTCACTGGCTTTGGACCCTTTCCTGGCAAGGATGGTCCGCGTCATTTAAAATTTGACATTGCACTTTCTGGCCACATCTCGGATCGAAAGACCGGACTGACTTTAACGCACGCTAGGCAGCTGACGTTTGCTGATTCCAGTTTTTTCGTAGGTCCGCTGTTCGGTTCTACACTCAGGGTTTCCTTGTAGGGGTTGAGCAATCGAAAAACTTTTGTTTTCGACATCTTCAGCATTTTAGCCAGCTTGGAACCGGACCAATCCGGATTTTCCAGGTGATTGTGTACAATCTTTTTTTCTTCTTTCGAGTTCCATTTGACGTTATTTCTGAACGCGATCGATTACTTTTATCAAACTTGCAACAGTTGTCTCTATAGAATCGTAAACAAACAACCGTCAAAGATTTTTGATTCCCAATACTAGAGGCGTGCGAGGGGCGTACCAATTTACTTTTAGTCAGCCTTTAAAAGGAATCGAGGGATCAAGCTCGAGCTCGATCTTCATTCTTTTTAGGGTCGAGAAGCTGTTTACTACCTACAGCGTGTCCAACAGTCGCACCAACCGGTACCTGAGAACATCAAATGCACGATTCGGACCAAGCATCCAGCAGGAGTGATGGTGTTCGGATTGGTTGCTTCCGATGACAAAAGAAAAAAAAATGATCCCGTTCATATCCAAGAAGGCCTGAAAGTGAACACAGATGTGTACTTAGGAATCCTTAAGGGTCATGTTTTGATTTGGATTACATCTACCGACGGCATGCGAATACTGTGAATACTGTACGGGGTCTTGTAGTATTAATGCAATTTCGATTTGAAGTCAGAAAGGTGATGTACGTACTATCGAGGTATACCTGTAACTTGTTTGAGTTCGATTACTCTAGAACGAAAAAGATGCACAACTCTTCTGATATTTGGGATGTTTCGGCTAACACGGAGGACCATACAGTCACCAGTCAATTTCACCAATAGGTTACCACAGTGAATTCGTCCTGACATAACTTGTAAACTATTTATTTGAAAATAAAAACCTAAATCATGTACCTATTGTGAGAACTGACCCTTTTTACTCTTCCCTGTGAATACTAGGAATACAAACCCGGATGTCAACATTGTGGTCCTGGAAACTTAATATCATCACCATTGTACTTATTTTTGCGTTCTCATGTTATTTGATTGTTGGTTTTAGATCCAAATCCGAAGTAGCCGGAACATCAACCCGGATGTAGGCAATGTGGTTATGAATTTATGATGTCATCACCATTGGACTTATTTTTAAATTCCTATGTAATTGAGGTGTCGCATAATGGATTTGATCTAAGAAATTGGCCACTTCCTCGAGGGTATTTCTGAAACCAGTTCACCGATTCCAACAAATTGAATTAAATTTTAATGTTTGCTTCAATCTTTTGATGTAGAAGGAGATGTTCGCTCATCACCATGAGGCACCAAGAGTGAACAACAATGTTTTTGGCTAGAATGAAAGATGTGAAGAGAAAGTATTGAAAGTTCCGTCAGAGTGCGGCAGGTAGGAAAATTAACAGATGTTTTTGAAAATTGAGCGAAAGGGCATGTATCCAATGGTACTCGAACCAAGGACATTTTTGCCTAACATCCCACTGCGGGGTAGGTTGTAGCGACGGAACAAGTCCGCCACTTCTGATATTTCTGATCTGCAATGTAAACTATTAGACAAGCATTGATTGCTTTTTTCCCCGATAGCTAAAAGTTGAAAAAGCTATGCTCAATTCAATTTTCAGTTTTGGCAATCATAAAACTGAATATTTAAACCACTTTTATAGCGTAATGGTTTGCATCCATACCTCTCACGCCAAAGTCACGAGTTTGAATCTCACCCCCGGGCAAGTTACGAAAACATCCAGCCCAAGCTGAAAATCTCGATAATAAAGGAAAAAAAAAACGTTCGGAAGCCAAATAATACTTGATTAAGAAACATAATTCATAGTTAGAAAGTGTATCAACGGAAAATGTTTATTTGAATTATTCATTATATGGGCCAAACTAAGGGGTTAGTCAATGTGCCATGTTGTGTTTGTGTTTCAGTGTGTCGGAAGGTGTTTCTGTGTTTCAACGTATCTGGCATTACTACAGTTGAAAATTTATGCTATTTGGCACCCATTAACGTTTATACCACGAAAACTAACGCATCATCTGAATCACATCAGTGCAATCGAGAGGGGAAACAAAACAGTGAGAAAACAAAAAAATAATTCTTGTAAGTGGTGCCAGAAATGAATTTATCTTTCAAAAGGTGGCAAGTGTGTTTGAAGAGTTCGGAGTGTGTTTTTGAGGGTGGTAACACATGGCGACCGAGTGACTTACCTCCTGGCCAAACCGGTCAATGTTAGCCGGTTAACATCAATGTTTTCCCGTTTTACGGAACTTTCGTAACATTGAGAATATATATTTGTCTCTTATAGTTTAATTCGATATTTTAAAATATTTTTTCCGTATCCACAGATTTTAATGGAGCACATGCTACGATACTCTACGGGCGAGACTAGACGACTCATATCCGAATTTCAAACCAGTCATTTAATAAGCGTGTCAGAAAGCAAGACAGCATGCTAATCGACTGAAATCAAATCAGCTGTTAGAACACAGAGAACCTAAAGATGATGCTTCGGACTAGCATACATCCTCAATGTGTAAAAACTGGTGATCTCAAATTAAGGCAATAACCGGCGCCTCCCTCGTCCGGTCAAATGATGTGTTGACGTGATACTTGTTTTAACAGAAGCCGAGACCGCCTCTACAATTGCACGAGAAATCACTGGGATGTTGGATAACAGGATTGGGTGGCAGCAGTGTTCTTTTGAGTAAATGCTGATTTCATGCGGCATTTAGTAAAAAATAACGTAGGACTCGTTGCTCTTTTTTAAACCGGGGGTCATTACAAAATTTCGAAAAATGAGAGCGTTACGCAAAAGTGAAAGGTTTTTAAACGCTTAGAACTCTCGTTTGACAGAACACTTACAAAAGTTTTTGATTCAATTTTCGATTAAGTGCTATTAGTACAAGTAGTTCAACTTTTTACTTAAAAATTACCTTCTTTTGCACCCATACAACTCTGCATATGAACAGGTTAAAAATATGGGTTTCCCTTTCTGGGTCCTCAAAACCGGGTGACAAGTGCTTCAAATTGTCTTCTTCTTTTTATTTCATTAGGTTTCATTCCATGTTTTATACAGTCGTAGTCCCTCCTCTTAGCTGCAAATTTATTTTGCTTTGTTGCCGGTGTAATTTTCTCTCTCTCTCTCTCTAAATTATTTTACCTCTCCACCCCCCTCCTATAAGAAATCCTGGCTACGCCTATGTTTGAGTATGTGTGCAAGTATGTTCGGATTTGTGCAAAATGCAATGTGCAATGTGCAAAAAATAATGGGTGATATTAAGCAAAAAGTTCGAGAATTCATCCGAAATGCTGATGATTAGTTTTTAATGGTTTTTTTTACTTTGAAGTTCAATAAATTCTCAGCACAATAATAACTGCTTTCCGATTTTTCGTGCACTTTTTTGGTAAAGATATGTCAAAATAGGCAAAATACTAAATGGATCATGCTTAAAATCTGTATTCAATTACGACATGGCCTTATTACAGATTTTAGCTGGATTGAATAACACGCTATAATCAGCAAAAAGATTAATATCACAAAATCGCCAGACTCGGCGCATGTCATTAACATACATAATGATTGAAATGAGTCGTAATACGCCTAGATTGTTCTCTTCAAGGCTCGATACAGAATCATTAAAAGCAGTCAGTTGAGTTCTATCAGACAAATAGCTTTCGAACCATCTATATGCAGAACTCGACAATCTAAAGCGCTTGATTATTTCTAATCAAAAACAACAACAACAATCGTATATTTACGCCCTACGTTTTTTTTATCCATTTTTCTAAAACACAATTTAATCATTTCATCATTTCACAAACAGTTTCCTTGCCATTTATTCATAACTTTTTGAAAAGAACTGCATAAATTTCACATAAATTTCTATTTTTCCATTCCTCTTCTTGTTCGAAATAGACATCCGAAAAAAGGCGAAAATTATCCTCCAAAACTCCTTCACGCAAGGAACACCTACAACGGCAATGAGCGCTCACAGACGCTGGCACTACATCCGATCTAATCTATTTCATTTAGGGCTTTGCTTCCCACTGAGTCCTACTGTTGCATGCTGTGCTACTGATTACGATTCCCACTCGTCTTATGCCCCTCCACCTGAATGTTGAATGTGGAAGACGAAAGAAGCTCTTCTGCAGCGATTCTTGCATCCCACACACAGCTCGAACGTTCCATCCATTGACGGGGATTAAAGACCCCTAATGTTACCACACTTACATTTTGTCACGTTTCTCCTCCCAAATCATCGAGTCCTTGGCAACCCTCCTACGAGTGAGATATTCTTCTCGTCGAAACGCGTGAGATCAAAACTAAAACACGTCGTAGTCATCAACATGATGGTGTAGGAATTGAACAATTGCACGTTCATGCTGTGGATGGAAAACGTCGAACAACAACAGCGGGAAAAATGGTAGCATGAATGAGTAGGTGGGTGGGCACATTCTCTGATGACGATAATCATTACGTTTTATAAGTTAATTAAATTTGTGCGAACAGAGGAAAGACCGCCAGGATGCGTCTGTGATAAATGTGCTACCCGTGGTCGGAAGACAACCGTCGCCCCTGAAGTCTTGCGTAAGGAGAAATCAGCTTTCTTCATTTTCCGGCAGGACCTCACACGTACGGGGTGTAAATATGTCTGATGAAATTATGACTCAAGACGGATGGCTGGAAGCGTAATTGAAGCCACATGATGACAGTTTGGTTTCTCGAGGAAGTAGGTTAATTGTTCAATTTGTAGTATGGCAGAATATGCTTCCGTTATCACATAAACACCAGGAGCATCATATTTATCCAAGTGAATTTAAAAATTGTGTTTTATGCTAAGATAGCTTCCAAAGTACGCAGCCATTACTATCCTTCATAAACCCTAGCACATTCTGATTTTTTACGATTCCTGGATTATTACCTTCTTACTTTTGCGTCATAATATCAACTGTTATCCATTCGGCAGAAAAGCACTTTAATCTCACTCCCCGCCCTTCTCCCACAGCCCAATCGATCATTATTTAATGAAGTGTAATCTCCGAGATAGATATTTGTTTCGTTCCGTTCCACTTGTTTTTACGCACGGATTACCGAAAGCCAGAGTCGGTGATGAACTCTGCAGAGGGGATTTTTCGATTTCATCACTGTTCCCCTCCAGGGATGGGAAATATCCACTCAAAACGATAAGTATTTTGAATATTTTGCAATCCCTGTACCAGTCGGTTAAACCAGAAGATCTAACCAAAACCATGTAAGTTATTTATTCCTCCAACCGCCGACGACGATAGGAGAAAGGGTGTCATTGAATTGTAGCACGTCACTCATCACGGTTGTTTCGGTACGGTATCGCAATTTTTGATACACACAATAGCCAAACAGAATCGAGTAGCAATGTAAAATATAGGGGAACAATGTAATGCGAGCCCGATTCGGTAGCGTTCAGCCGACGCCGACGGCCGACAACCTGGAGTATTAGATGAGGGGATCGAAACGAGCTTAGCTACAGGGTTTCTCCCGTTTTGGCACGCACGCATCAAAAAGGCCCCGTTTCCGTTTAAATCTTCATCCCTCGAGCTATCACGCTCTTGTGCTTATGTTTTTTGTTGTTGTTGTTGCCATTGGTGGGATTTGGCTGACTACACTTTTCCCAATCCCTTTCAGTTTGTTTCCTTTCGCACTACTTTACGATAATACTCGACAATCTGTTCATTATGGTGATGAGACGAAGTGATTTAAGCGAAGCAGTTATTCTCGGATTTCGGTGAAGCGATATGCAGGGTGTTGATTCTTTTGGATTAAGGAATAGCGCTTCAGGAATGGTTTCCAACCTGTTGGAACCCTCGTTAAGATTGACAGGGTATGTGTTACAGTTTTCTAGCGATCACAGCTTTGTTACCGGTAAGCCACCTGATACAGTTCAAAGGAAAAATGTTTCTTCTTCATTCTTGTTGATAAATTAAAAAACACAAACAATTATCTCAGTACTAGGCAGTCATAAAGGTATACAAAATGACAAACATGTTAGCATGAATCCCGTCAGTTGAAATCTCCCCCTCGCTGACAGCTAGGGGATTGTTGACGCATGGCATCATTCCGTTCGTCTGTTACCTTAACAATCTCTCATGGGAACACATTGTTTGATTTGATTCAATTCCCGATTATTATTTCTTTGATGATGCAAAGGACAAAGGAAACCCAGAAATTTGTTTACATTTGAGAAAATTTACCGGAATGATGAAAGTTGAATGTGTTTTTGATCCATACACAACCGATTTTTAATTGAGAAATGAACTCAGAAGTCCAAATTCAATTCTAGAGCCTGTCCACGTTAAATCTCTGACTTTTCTTTCAGTGTAGATTTTGAGTTATTTCACGCATCGCTGAAACGTTTCACTAATATGACAGCTAAAACTCTCCACTTTATTTCGTGGTACAACATGTTTACATTCAGTAACATGATGTCATATTAAGTGGAAGTGCGCAAACCCATTTTGTACGAAAGGTAGCCAAATTCAAATTAATCGGTACGCGATCTTGCCAAGAAACCAAAACTTATTAATCATTTGACAAGCGCTTCACCGTGGATCAGAAGATAGGAAGTGGAATAAATCGAAAAGTACGCTCCCGGCAAATGGAAGGTGGTAGCCACAATTGAGAAAAATCCCAATCTTTCTGTGCGAAATGTGGCTCGCAAAGTTGAGCAGTCAAAATCATACGAACTAAAAGTGAAGCAGAGGTAATGGTTGAAGGCGCACAAAGTGAAAAAATTGCCCAACCGTGATGTCAAGCAACATTTTACTGCAAACAGTCGTGCTAAGGAGTCTTACACCATTTTTTGCAAACATGTTCTTGTATCATTATGGACAACGGAACATATGTACTCGAAGACTTTAACTTTCCGAAGAAGTATTCGATTTGGGTGGCCATATGTAGTTGTGGTCGAAAATCTCAAAGTTCCGTCTCTACCGGCACTATTAAAAATGATGTGTACAAAAAAGAATGTCTGCAAAAGCGGTTGCTACCGTCTAACAGAAACCACGACTCTCCAGCTCTGTTTAGGCCTGATTTGGCCTCTTGTCACTTTGCGATATCCGCCCTGGAAAGATATAAGGCACAAGAGGACAAATGCGTGCCAAAAACAGTCAATCCATCAAACTGTCCAGAACTTCTTCCAATAGAGAAGTACTGGGCTTTAATTGAGCGGAAACTCTTCGAAACTAAGAAGAAATCAAATTGATAGAAAGTTCTAGAATTTGTCAGAAAAAAGGATTAACAAGTTGATCAACTGTTGCTACTGCAGATATAACTCTGTTATTGTGAAAAAAACAGTCGGTTTGGTTGAAATATAGACTATTCCAGAAAGTATAAGCACGATTTTTTTAGTTTTAATAATTTTATTTGGCAAATCATATTTTTATTTGTGTTTTATTTATCAAAATATTTAATCATAGCCAAGACTCCTATCTTTTCCTCGAACATGACCCATTAGCTGCTGCACAGTGGTACTTCCCACCATTTTGACCACTTTTGGCCAATCTTTTTTTATGCCGTTTTTTTTAATGAATTTTCGAAGCTTTGTTTTGCTTAAAGCCCAAAAAGTCTCGATTGGCTGTGCCTCCGGGCAGTTCGGCGGATTCATGTCTTTCGCCACGAAACACACATTTTGACTTTTGTACCATTGTAAAGTGTCCTTTGCGTAATGACATGACGCCAAATCAGGCCAAAACACTACTTGACCTTCGTGTTGCCTGACCATCGGCAATAATCGCTTCTGGAGATATTCCTCAACGTATTTCTGAGTGTTCATCGTCTCCGTTGTGATGTACGGACTAGATGTTTTACCACACTCGCATATTGCCTGCCAAACCATAACCTTCTTACCGAAATTTTCGGTAAAAATTGATACCGAAATTTTCGGTAAAATTCGGGGATGTCTTCGTCTTCGCTTACAGTATAGAATCGTTATCCGGGAAGCGTTTTGTAATCTAGTTTCACTTACGTTTCATCTTCCATTATTATACGGTACGTGGTACAGAATTTCTACACAATAACGAATCGTAGAGTTTGCGGGCCCGTTGTTTCACGGGCGCGGCATGTTTTGGGTTCCTTTTGGTTTTTTTTTGCTTCCGGTATGTTTTTAGCCCAAGTCTTTCTTTGGCACGCATGACGTTACTCGGCGAGGTCGCTAGTTTTTTCGAAGTCACTGGTTTTCGCTTGTAGGCATTCTTGATCTTTTTATCGATATCCGGACTAACAGGACCGGATTTCCGACCACTCTTCGGCGCATCTTCAAACGTACACTGTTCTCTATATTTTTGAATCGCAGATCGTACCGCACCGACGCTTACACCTTCTAACTTGGCCAATTTTCTCAAGGAGAGTCCGCTCACAGTGCACCATTTGTGCACGATACTTTCGTTGTTGCGGAGCAAGACCGCGCATTTTGATAGGTAACACAAAACTTAGCACTTGCTATGTCATTTAGAAATTTGCAAACAAAGGACGCAGCCAAAACATGTTGAAATATTTCATTATATTCAAAGTTACCGTTAAAATAAGGTGTGCTTATACTTTCTGGAACAGTCGTTAAGCAGCGTTACGCCAATTTTTGCAAAAATTTTCTTGCATCATTATGGACGACGGAACATAACATTAGCATTTAAAAAAAATGGATAAAAATTGCCCTTTTTCACCCGCACTTGAAACTACCCATGCAGCATTAAACATAGTAACCCATGAGTCAGCCAGACAAAATTCCGTCGAACTCTAACCGTGATGGCAAAACAGTGCTCCATTCAGAAGTGACATCTTGGCACTATTAGACAACAATCAGAGCATCAAAGAAAGCCCGGTTCCAGAAAGCCGACTTCCATAAGCGACAAGAAGCTCCAAAGGATGCTGAAGAGGAAGACCGAGGGAAAAGTTGCTACATCGCTTCGTGCGCTTGGCCGGGAGGTTGGTTCAACCGGCCAAACAGTGAAAAAGTACCTGGCGAACATGAACATACATGTCAGGAAGCGGAAGTCGCGTCCACTGGTTTCGGAGCTGCAGGCAATGACGCAGCGGCAGCGGCTGAACAAGATGGTCAACTCGATTTTCCCAGCGAATCAGCGACGTGGCGGTGGGGAAATTTATAGTACCAAATGCCTGCCGGATGTTGCGTCGTTCATCAAGAAATATCATAAGGTCGAAGACACGGTGTTTTGGCCGGATCTGGCGTCAGCCACTACTCGAAGCGATCGTTGGACGTCCGCCAGCCGCGTCCCATCGAGAATTTCTGGGACAACCTGAAACGTAAGATCTACTCCAACAAGTTTCGTTAAAACTGAGAAGGAATTGATAAATAAAACAAAGAAAGAACTCAAAACATGTCTACACGCATGTTTTTCGTCCGCCATGGCGAATGTTCCGGTTAACTGCTGGAAGGCCGCTCGCAAGGGCGCAGATTTTTTTGCAAGTAAGCTTAAATAATTACCTTCCATGGGAGATATGTCAAAAGCAATTATCTGTCTTAGCTTTTTTTTTTATCACCATCTGAAAAAAGTCAATTTTTTTAATACAAACGCTACGTACTCCAAAACTTTAAACAGCTTCCGGATCTTGCTTTTTATACCACAATGCAAAGGAACGCCGTTGCCGAGCATTTGCGGACAAAGAAGGGGTCCAAATCCCCTAAGAAGTATTTGATTTGGCAGGCCATATGTAGATGTGGTCGAAAATCTAAAAGCTTCGTCTCTACCGGCACTATCAATAAGAATGTCTGCAAAAGCGGTTGCCGCCATTTATCAGAAGCCACGGTTCTCCAGTTCTATTTTGGCACGTATTCTGCCTCTTGTCCGCCATGGAATGGTGTAAGGTACAAGAGGACAAATATGTGCCAAAAACAGTCAATCCACCAAACTGTTCAGAACTTCTTCCAATAGAGAAGTACTTGGCTCTAGCTATGCGGAAACACTTCGAAACTAAGAAGAAAGCAAACATAAAAAGATCGATTAGGCTAGTAATTTAAGGCCGCATTATGCTCGAACCTGGACTTTCGATGTCTTTTTCTTCAAAAAGAATGAAAATACTTAATTGCATTTCTTCATTGTCATTACAATACATTATGATCAATGGAAAGCGGAAACTGTTTTTTTTTCAGCGGAATCGAGGCGTTCGTTGTCTACTTTTCCAGTTTGTTATTGATTGGTTTGATGGTGTTATTCAAAATATAGGATGAATTTAGATCCAGTTTGGGTTATGTGTTATGTTAACTCGTTTGGCTTGTAAATAGTATGTAATATAATCCAATAATGGAGTTCAGAACTTAGGTTCTACAGTTATAACTATAGTTTCTAGGGCTAGACAAATTTACGGTATTTATTCAACCATGTTGAATGGATCTTCTAAAAGGTCAACCGACATTATGATGAAATCTGGGATGTTCTGGGTAATACCAGACTGTTCATTACTTCATAACTTAGGACGTACAATTGAAACTGTAGCTTTTTCAAATGTACAAATGTACAACTATTTTCATTGGATCTTATGGAAGGGCCACCGAAATTAGGAGATAATCTGGGATTTTCTAAGTCATCTAACCTGTCTGGAGTAATGAACTTAGGATCTATAATTGTAACTATAGCTTTTTCGGCTTAAGACATATTTTCAACCATGTACGATGTACATGAATACATATCGTAACTTTGTGTAGCCGAAAAACATACAATAACAACTGCAGACCCTAAGTCTCTGTACTGCAGCACAGTTTTGATGACCTTGAACATCCAGATTATCTCATAGTGTTTGTTGACTTTCCAGAAGATTCAAATGAGTCATGGTTGAGAAAACATCGTAACTTTTTGTAGTATACATAAACTACAGTGACAACTATATTGAGAACTATAGCGTCATGTACCATTCCTCAAGTAACACACAAAACATCTTCTCAGAATGATTTATAATGTTTGTATTATAAATGTATCATAAACGTATTGCAAAACATGTCAAGTTTGGAGCGGGTTGGATCTCTCGTACTCTATACATCACTCTGACAAACGGTCGAGCTAAAAATACTTTTCCACTGCTGCAAGTGATTAATACTTTACTATTGTTCTTTAAAACATGGTTTCATAGATTTATAATACATAGACAGGTCAAGATTGTATGGGTAGTTCTATATACTGTTGAAATTACATTACACCAACCAAAACGTGTTCTTTTTTCTCATTAAGATGAATTTGTTGTACAATATTGTGGTTTCACTGCCAACGGGAAGCATATCATAGATTCTCAGAGTTTACTTTTCAACAATCTGAGTTGGCTTAGCAAAGAAGCTACTAAAACCTATCACGCCAAGGACTAGTGTTCAAATCCCACGCTTGAGCGATGTTATATTTTGTGAAGAGGATATTTTTTTCCATTATATGTTTTATAAGGCTTCAATTTTTTGCGCTTTTTCCAGCGTCAAACAAAAGTATGGAAATGAGAGATTATTGATACAACCTCAATGGAGATAACTTGTTTGTGCCATTTAACAGTTCTATCAACTTGTTTAGTCACAAGCTGTGTTGCTTGGGTCAATACAGCTCAGTTGTAGAAATGACAAGATTATGTGTATGTGTAGGTGTGAATGAATTTCTGGGGGTTGTGTAAGTATGTATCGAAATAAAGTAAAGTCTTGTTTCAGCAACTAGCTTCAACCGGAATTGAGTGCTACAAACACCAGAATGAAAAGTATCACGGTTACATTAGAACACTATTGGATGAAGTTTTTTAACGGGACTGAGGTGTGCCCTTTTCTTTCTGGACGGTCTATAAAATGTGAGAAAATGGTCTCCTGACGTCCAGATAAATCCAGTCTTCTCTCATCGATTTCCCAAATTTTTGCAGCAAGCGGTGGAAATAGTTCATTATATTTCACGCTATGGTCTCATTATGGTGAGTCGAAATGTTTGAATAACGTAAGGCTTTTTAATTACAACTTGGAACGTGTTGTTCCAGTTTTTCTCCACTGTCAAGCATTCCCAGGCTTTTATCTCGATTCGATGTGAAGAAAGTTATAAACCTACAAAAAGCTTCAGGTCCTAACTGATGAGACGATCCGAGTCTTGCTCGGCTCTCTCGTTTCCATCAACCACAATAGCCAAGAACCCAGTAAAAATTGACTTGATTGCTATAATACAGCTTTTTGGAGTGATTAAACACATTCCCAAACTTGCTTGGAAGTGCATGTAGCTGGCCTTGGAGCATTTAGAGCTGCTTGACTGCCCGAAATAATATTTGAATATCTATAGATTCTGCGTAAGCATACAATAGAACATTGGAGGTCGCTATGTTCGATTCCCGGTCTGGCCTAAGAATTTTTCATTATGGAAAATTTCTTGACTCCCTGCGTATATTGTACTTGCCACACAATCATACTAATGCAAAATGGTACCTGGCATCGAAAGCTCTCAATTAATAACTGTGGAAGTGCGTTTAGAAAACTAAGTTGAGAGCAACATATAAGTTGATTGCGAAGGCAATATGCTTGAAAACGGTTAGGAAGAAGAAAAATACAACAGAACATTCCAGAATTGCTTGAATTTCAATTTGGAATACAGTTGGCCACTTACTGATTGTAAGGCCAGTTACACTTGCTCCGACTTGATTATTCGTGTATGAACCATCTTTATAGAATAAAATCGATCCTTGTCGGAGGTTTGGTCTACCTATTTCCCACAAATTACGTCAAGGATCAATAACTTGATATGAACAGTCGAAGTTGCGTTTTTTCTTCAACCAATCTCCGTTGTTCGTAGCTAAAGTTATAAATATCTAACATTTTCTAGAATGCTGAGATGTTCTATCAGATCACATTCGTAAAGGTTCATAAACCTTCTGATCCGTATGGCGCTCCTTTCAGCTACTAATTGTATGTATTGATGCTATGATAGCATGTTTGGTGTACTTCTAATTGCACCAGAACTTGTACTAATTTCTAGCATTTGAAACTTTTCTAACCTTCTCTGTACAACAGTTTCTTTAGTTTTTGTTTCATATATAATCTTAAGTTTTACAATTTCCAAATAAATCCAATGGATCATTTTTGGCTTTAGTCCCCATTGTGGGGATTACCTTATACCAGTAGGCAGGTGACAGGTACCAATGACATGCCTTGTCTAGCCATTTACAGACCAGAAGTTCACCAGAATGCGAGCTGCGGAGTGAAAAATATGCACCGAATCAAAATTTGTTATGCTTTAAAGCTTCAGCCGTGGAAGACCTTAGAGTAGGTGAAGACTCTACGGGCTGACCTGCTAGCAACCTGGCGGAGTCACGGGTACACGAATAAGTAGCCCCGGACGAGTGGCGGGTACTGTTTAGGATGTGAGGGAACTGAACAGTTGTTGGACTCTGTTGATTTTCTTCCAAAAACCCACAAATATACGAAAGCAGCCATAACAAAAGCGAGCCACCCCGCCTGTTAAACATAAAGGCAAAAGTCCAAGCCTTCACCCATTTGAGCGTCTGTGCTCCATGTTAGGGGTAGCTCAAAACAGCGTCTGTTCTCCATGTTAGGAGCGGCTGAGTCACCGTCTTGTTAGTGCACCCAGGACTCTAAATACAAAAGCCGAACGTCCTGGTGGTGCTTGGGACTCTTTAATAACAGCATCACGATGGTCCTCCTGCGAGATAGTGGGGTTGGTTGTGGGCCATGCGAGCCGACATCATTAAAAGGAATTGCAACGAATAATACACAAGGAAGAAATTCGAACCGGAACAATCGGCATGGACTTATTTAGGCTACGAAAACGGACTAACGATTGGAAACTCGGGACGTGGACGAATTGAAGAGCCGCAAGTTCGACATTGTAGCGCTGCAAGAGGTATGCTGGAAAGGAACGCGATACCGAACAGCAACCGGAGGAGTGGAAGGATGGGTTTATCTGTCCAATCTATAAGGAAGGCGACAAGCTGGACTGTGAAAACTATCGTGCGATCATTGTCCTTAATGCCGCCTATAAAGTGTTATACCAAATCATCTTCCAGCGACTGTCGCCACTGGCAAAATAGATTGCAGGAAGTTATCAGGCCGGCTTCATCGAAGGACGGTCTACAACAAACCAAATCTTTACTTTGCGGCCAACAAGTCCTCCAACGCGTCATCTATATCATCGACTCCAAACCGCATATGATACAATTAACCGATATAAGCTGTGAAGATCATGGACGAGAACAGTCTTCACCGGGGAAGCTGACCCGACTTATCAAGGCTACGATGGATGGAACCCAGTGCTGTGTGAAGATATCGGGTGGATTACGGGTTCATTCGAATCCCGCAGGGGGCTTTGTCAAGGTGATGGTCTCTCTTGCCTCCTGTTCAACTTACTCTTGAAGGTGTTATGCGACGAGCGGCGTTTAACATGCGAGGCACGATTTTCAACTGATCCGGTCAATTTATCTGCTTTGCCGATGACGTGGATATTGTCGGCAGACCATTTGAGGCGGTGGCAGAGAAGATTGGGTTGAAGATAAATACGTCCAAAACAAAGTACATACTGGGCAGGCGGAACCGAGCACGACAGGACCCGACTGGGCAGCAGTGTAACGATCGACGGCGATGAGTTCGAGGCAGTCCGATGAATTTGTTCATCTCGGCACATTGGTTACTGCGGACAAGGATAACAGCCGTGAGATCCGAAGGCAGATTATGAGTGGAAATCGATGGCACCATGGGCTCCACAAGCAACTACGGTCAAACAGACTTATCTCCAGCACGAAGCACATCCTATATAAGACCTTTGCGGAGTACAGGACCATGGAGACGAAGGATGAACCATGAGCTCGCGCAACTCGCCGGTGAACCCAGTATTCATAAGGTGGCAAAAGCTGGAAGGATACGCTGGGCAGGACATGTTGCGAGAATGCCGGGCAACTCCTGCAGAAATGGTGTTCGACGGGAATCCGGTTGGTACAAGACGACGTGGGGCGCATCGAGCAAGATGGTCAGACCAGGTGGAGGAAAACCTAGGGGGTACAAGGTGCCCAAAGGATAGGAGAGGAGCAGCCACGAATCGGGCATTATGAAGGGATATTGTGTATATGTAGAGTGGAAAATTAGTATAGTTGAGTCAAAAGAGTGCAAATATATATATTGACTGCGATTACCTCTTAACTTTTTCATAATAACGAAAGTCTACTTCAGAACACCAAATTAAATACACTGCCATAATAACTCGACCATAGAATAATGCAATAGAAAGCAATTATGGTAAGCTACTAACGTGAAACATTTAAAAAATCCACAATTCTGGCATCGTATCATCACTGCCCGACTTCCGATAAGCAATCTTCATTGGAACTAAAGCGTCCCGTTTCCATTAATATTCATGACAAGTCAAGCCGTAATTATATCGACAACTATTGATCCACCGGTGCTGACGATGCTGTCCATAGCCAAGGTTCTTTCTCGCGCAATGGAACAGCGGGAAAACAACAGACAGCAACGGCTCATTATTTTATCACTGTCATTAACAATTATCATTATTGCATAATCACGCTATTATCCTATTTCATCGCACAACGTGTCGGTATTCAGCGGTGTTCTGTCCAGTGAAGGAATTGGCATTGGTTTGAAGGATGATTGAAACGGAACGTGGACTAATGATCCCATAAAAAAGGACGAACAATTGATTTGTGGAAAAGATGCTCAACATACGCGAAGACTGCATTGCGAACTTAACACGTAATTTGCATGTTTATTATGCAAACGTTTCACAACAACTGAATGGAAGGATATAATTATCCCAAGGATGTAATGGAAGGGATCGTATTTCTATAAAATTGATCAAATCGTATTTAATCAATTTATTCTACCGGAGTATATACGCACAACACTTCAAACGACGATGCTGTATTCCAACTCCCTCACCATTCGTCGGCTTTGAAACAGAGCCAGGGGAAACCTTTCGATTGCGCTCGTATGATTCGTAAGAGCGAGGGTGCGTTTTTCCGGATTTAGCACTTTTTGATCTAATTTAGTTAACGAGCATCAGCAACGAAACATGGAACGGGAGGGGAACAACCTGATGAAAAGGCGTAACCAGTGAGCCAAATTTTAATGCTGATTCCCTACTTAAGCTTTCAGCAATAGGCGAGTGGGTGCAATCCGATATGGTCATTACGTTTGCCGTTTATTGCATTTGAAACTTTATGAATATAATTACACGCAGGAAAGATACTTGTAGGGGATCTTGTCTGTAGCTACTCTCTCGTGGATGTCAAACTTGTCTGATGGACGAGCGGCACTGATTGAAATTGATTGGCGTTACTTTGAAATTTCGACGTCTCTATTCATGACTTTAAAACGGACTTCACCGCCAACTTGAATTGGTCCTTGTTTCAAAATATTCCACTGTGTATTTCAGTACGCATATTATCAAAGCAAGCCAGACGGTGATTCATTCGCATAATCAAATGGAATCGAAACGTGCCTGCTTCGTGATCCACCTTCCAAGCGAAGTCAATAAAGGGGACTGGAACCGGTAAATCCTTTTGGCCATCCGATAAATGAATGTCTTTGTCAACGGCCTAGGAAGTCTGCAATGCATGGTGGAGGTGGAGGCGAAACGATTGTTGCTATGGCACTTTGCCAACTAGGTAGTGCGGAGCTCGACCAAAGGGATCGGGAAGTGGAACTGGAATGTGCCTAATGCACTTCATTGTTGATGCCACGTGCCGGGTGCGTTTGTCGCCGGTAGGAAAATTCGTTTAAAATTATTATTGCTATGTTTCACCTCTAGGCGACAACCAACGTGGCTGATGTGCGATGGTTTGGCACAGAACTGTCAGAGCTTAAGGGTAGGAGTGGGGCGATTTCCGCTGGCATTGGTAAAAGACGTGCCAGTTTTGTAGTAACAAGAACATTTTTGGGTGTGAACCAGGGGCCTTAATATCCGCTAAGCCCCACTGGATGTACATTTCAGTAAGTACTCTGATCGGCGTCATAGCGACTTCTCGGTTGGAGATAATATTTGGGGGAGGAATGCTTGCTGAGAACGCTGAAACGTTTCTGTCATTTGGCAATACCACGAGGTACGTGTTTGATGAAATATTTTCTGTGTTTCATTCCGGAAATTCCTTCATCAGTATTAGAAATTTTTATTATCGTTGAGATGTGTGTGATATAATGATTTTCTGTGGCCAGCAAGTTAAGCCAGGTGAGATAAATCAATTTTTTTATTGCACTTATCAATTGTTTTGACATATTATTCGATAGATTCTAGACTCACGAAAAATAAAGACTCTTGAGAAGGTCAAAAGATTAAAAGACATTCAAGGAATAAATTTCAGGATAGTTATGAGAATAAGTTTTATCATAGTTTGGAATTGTTTGGCGCGGTTTATGGCAGTTTTTGTAGATTACCATTAGCATTAGCATTAGCAACAATGTTTGCATACCTCGTGGATGAAATCGCAAAACGTTGAAAATCGCCCAATCAACCGTGTATGATGTGCTCAACCGTTTCAGAGAGCTAAAGAGCGTGGATCGAGTGCCTCAAGGTAAGCGTCGTAGTGGAACATATGACCGCAAGCTGAACCAGAAGGTGTTGAGAACCGTCAGAGCAAACCCTGGACTATCAGATAATGAAATCGTACAGAAAATACGCTGCTGCTCGCAGTACTTCGAAGAATTCGTTTGCGAGCAGATATCGTTCTTATCGAGCCAGCAAGCAACCAAACAGAACGTTGAAGCAAAGTTTCGTCACCGAAACTCGAGCTCGGAAATTGTACCAGCAGGTTTTGACGAAGTACCAAGAACGCCTGCTCATCGACGATGAAACCTACGTCAAAATGGATTTCGGACAGCTTCCTGGCTGAAAATTCTACATGGCGACGGCACGAGTAGATTTTCCGGCGAAGTTTAAGTTTGCTTTTACGGACAAATTTGCCAAAAAACTGATGATTTGACAAGGGATATGCAGCTGCGGAGCAGCGACCAAAGTTTTCGTGACGAATAAGACGATGGACTCGAAGCTATACAAGGAAGAATGCCGTGTTCTACCTTTCATTAATGCCCATAAAAGTCCCGTGAGGTTTTGGCCAGATTTGGCGAGTTGCAACTACAGCCGGGAAGTCATCGCGTGGTACCGCGCTAATAACGTAGATTTCATCGATAAAAGACAAATCCATCTGCCCGCAGTTCCGGCCCATCGAGAGATTTTGGGCGATAATGAAGCGGAAACTTGATGGGAGGAATAAAAAAGAAAGTGCGAATTTTCATTAGAAACGAAGAGAAATGATTTGTATTGATATTGTTTTTCCTAAAAGTACTGTAAATAACCTTTGTTTTGGTGTATTAAACTTATTTGTATATCAATCCGTTACCGAGATACAGATGATTTTATTATTCCGGATTCTAAATGGACATAGCTTTAGGTCTCGTCGTTCATCACCACCGCCACGTCGCGATTCACCGGGGAAATCGAGTCGACCATCTTATTCAGCCGCAGCCGCTGCGTCATTGCCTGCAGCTCCGAAACCAGTGGACGCGACTTCTACTTTCTTTCATGTATGTTCATGTTCGCCAGGTACTTTTAACCGTGCAACCTGCGGGGCAAGCGCACGGAGCGATGTAGCCTCTTTTCCCTCGGTCTTCCTCTTCAGTATCCTTGGAGCTTCTTGATGCTCAGGGTCGTTGGCCGTTCGGAACCGGGCTTACTTTCGATGATTATAGTCTAATAGTGTTAAGATGTTGTAGATGCCGGAGCGGGCGTATCCGGCGTCCACAAAGTGCCGCACGATGTCCTTTTCGCGCCGTTCTTTATAGATAGAGTTCGACTGATAGAGCTGTCAAATTTTGTCTGCTGACTCATGGGTTACTATGGTTAATGCTGCATGTAGTTTCAAATACGGGTGAAGGTAAACCCATGAAAAATCGAAAATTTTTGTCCATGTTTTTAAATGCAAACGTTACTCACGAAGACACTCCTTGAACCTTTAACTCCGATCGGAAATAGAAATACACGCTTAAGTATAATGAATATTACAAGTAATGTTATCCTTGCTGTACGTACATATTTTGAGATTTAAGCGTAAATATAACTCAGTTCTATGTTCTATTTGATGGTTTTGATGATGAACTTTTGCTACCTTTACAACGGCTTCTAGGTTACTTCAAATCTAAGTGCGTGAGGCATTGAAAAATAGCCAGTAGCCTAGCAATCCTAAGAGTTCAGAGATATGCGAAAGCGGCCATATTTTGCCATTCGAGCAGCGAGAACTGTCAAAATTTGTAGCCAAACGAGCATGTTTGCTGTCTGCTATAATGTTTCTATTGCTAAGTATTGCAATGGAGTTAAAATGAATGGTTTATATTTATTATGTGTATGTGTGTATATGTGTGTATATACAATCCAACGCCCACCGCCCGGCAGGGATTTTATGGAAGAAAAATATTTGCAGTTAAACGAACTGTTGTCGACTCGACAAACATTTTTAGTCCGGGAGTTGGAAGGTGATAGTTCTGTTGGGTTCCAGTAACCCATTTCCGAATGCCTGGTTACTCACGTCCATTCCGAGGTCACTTTCACCTACAGCAAGCCCCGCATGAACACAGTACAAACATCAAATGGATATAGGTACTGTGCATACACTTCCATCATTAAATCTTGATGTTTTGAGGATGGCACGTATTTAGTAGTATCGTTCAAATTCAGATAGATCTCTGCCGGATATTGTTGCTGATGTTCAGTCTGCACTCCGATACGTCCCTGATGGTATTTGAAGAACTTCCTGAAGAACTTCCATGAATTTCTCTGAAGTTCTCTGAAAACTTCTCTGAAATTCTCTGCAGAACTTCTCTGAAGTTCTCTGCAGTACTTCTCTGAAGTTCTCTGAAGGCCTTCCCTGAAGTTCTCGGAAAGCTTTCCCTGAAGTTCTCAGAAGAATTTCCCTCAAGTTCTCTGATGAACTTTCATGAAGATCTCTGAAGATTTTCATGTAGTTCTCTAAAGAACTTCCACGAAGTTCTCTGAAGTTTTCTGAAGAACTTTTATGAAGAGCTCTGAAGATTTTCTTGAAGTTCTCTGAAGAACTTGCCTGAAGTTTTTTTGCAGAACTTCCATGAAGTTCTCTGAAAAACCTCCCTGAAGAACTCCCCTGCAGTTCTCTGAAGAACTCCCATGAAGTTCTCTAAACGACTTACACGAAGTTTTGTGAAGAACTTCTCTGAAGGAGTAACTTGAAGTTGTCAGAAGAACGTGCCAAAAATACCAATATTTGGGTAATCAGCCTCTCATGTGGACTAGCGATCAACATCATTGCATAGTTCACAAGCAGAGCAGTGCCACGCTGTGAAATAATTCTGAATTATGAAGTCGACCGTCTCGAAGACCATGATTAACGGGGTTTAACTGAGAAATGATAATGATTTTAACTCCTTCATACCAAACCACAAACGTGCACAGAGAAAAGAGAGATCATATGAATCAATGCTCTCTGTCTCCCCAACATTATCGCATGTTTTGTTTTGTTCCCACTTGTTCAGTTGTGTTCAAAATGCAGTCAAAGCAAGAAGCATTATGCGAGTCTCCGGACCCACATCCCCGGAAAAGGTCGATATTATTCTGATAACATTTCCACTGCATCTCCGAACGTGAAATATAAGTTTAAGCATAAGTTTGAGCAGAAGGTGATGCTTTATATTGCCATATCTGAGAAAGGAATTTCAAAATAAATCAATCAGTTTTCCTCTCTGTTAACAAGTACTTTTGTTATGGCCCTTAAAGAAAATTTTCATTATTTAGTTATACCCCGTTACTCGAATATATTTTCTGAAAACAAAAATTCATACATGATCTAGAAATCAAAATACAGATATAACGAAAAGTTCCCATGAACACTAGCACCACGTAGCGGACGAATACCTTCTTTTGAAGATGCCATCTTTCTATATACCAATAGTCTCTGGATCCAGATTATAAAGCCAGTTTACAAACACACTAGCGCCACGGAGTAAGATTATTCTGAGCTGTTGAGTCTAGCATCTGGAAGCTCATAATTTTACAACTTTCAGGAAAGTAAATTTATACACGATCTCGATCTCAAAAATACAGGTAATACACAAAATTCGCACGCTAGTGCCACGTAATTCTAAGCTTTTAAGTTTACCATCCTGAAGGTCTTTGTCTACTGAACAACTTCGCAGGAAGAAGTAACTTCCTATGTACGAAGGATCACGAGATATTTTTTATGAAACAACAAAGGTCAATGCCCATATATCATTTGAGACCACCATCAAGGGAATCCGCGCATGTCAGGGGGTTTACTGTACTGTACTTTGCTGTTTTCTGCTAAAATATTCTGTCTTTTAACGGTCATAACTTCTTCTGGTGAAGTCGGATCGACACTATTTCTTGTAAAAAGTTGCTTCCTAAAATCTGAAAATATAAAGAAAATGCTTCTGTAGCATTCACATTTAAGTTGAGGCAGATATAATAGTGGTTCTCAAAATATTCCAAAATTTCAATTTTTGATGTCAATTTGAAAAATGTAAATTGCATGAGGTCAAAATACGATAGTCGGTGGTTTTGAGCCCAAGCTAACAGAAACGGGCATGGAGAACTGAGTCTAAACATCTCTGTCAATCAGTGTTATCCGAAATCACAATCCCAAGTAACATTTAAGTTTTGTTCTAGCCGTATAGCACTCCTCCCGGCTTTGTTGATAAAACTACATTCGAAACTGTTTTGTCTACCAACACTTCCTCAGTGCTTCTCTAAAGCCGAAATGTATACAAAGTGGCCCACTCTACAGACGGCTGTGAAAATAAGTAAATAAAACATTTGTAAGACCATAATGGTTTTAAAAATGTTCTAGTGAAGGATGTTATGACCACTTGGGAACATTCGTAAAACCTATTGGCTGCCATAATAACCAGCATACGACCAAATGGCCGCTGCTGTTAAACTTCACTGTGATATTCTGATTCATTTAACAGTAAATAATATCTAAGATATAAGTTCTAGTTGAGCGGAAAATTTTGTTTGATAGCTAAAGCAGATATACAGATAAACAAGACTAGAATCGTTTTGTGCCGAAGAACTGCTTCACCCTACATACTTTTGTAAGGATCACAAGGGTCTCTAAGACTCCTCAAAAAAGTTTTTTAGAAACGCCTACGTAAATTGTAGTTTATGGTGTCTTCCCTCAATGCCAATTTGCCGTTTTATGCATTTACTGGATCCACAATGGTTTAAAAATGCCTTTTCAACTTAAACCTAAAACCTTTGATAGTGGTAGACAGAATTTGAAAAAAAAAAACAAGGTGTTACCGATGATACACTATGCCATGAAATTTGTATTCACCCGATGAACTACACGTAACAATCGACCCAGTCACTCATGCAAACACAAAACAATACAGAATTGTTATACTTGAGCACACCACACAAGAGAACAGAAAGACAGTCGAATAAAGCCAGTGAACGATACAACACCCTTTTCTATCCCGTCCGTCGATCCGAAAAAGAAAATTCCGTTTCATCCGGTTAAGTAAAGTTGGTGCTGCGTTAGAACATTTTCCTCCACGGTGGTGTTGATATCACGAATTTCTCCGCCTAGTCATCGTCGCGAGCGCATCTCTTTAGTGTCGCAAACACAAGGGTTTAAGACCATTGTCTTTTCAGCCCATATTCCAATCCTTTATATTGTTATTTCTATTAAACTCTAGACAGCCGCAAGTAATCGGTTCTATCCTCCTAACTTAAGTTTTAAGATAACTTATGTATATAAATATGAAAACTTGGCTGTGTAAAGTTGATACGATTGAGCTCGAACAAATAAATGATTTTATAAAAAAATAAGACCGTTGTAAACAAGCTGTGTAGATTCTCATATACCTTACTAAAAGATGATCGTTACCTCTTGGTGCCATACTAAAACCAAATTGATTTCTGGTGGCTTTCATGAAACTTCAATAAAACTTAATAAGGCTGGTTATGTCAATATTACTTGGGAGTATTACCCGTATTCTTGTTATCGCTCGATTGGTGATTTTTTACAACTAAAATGGTAATTTTGTATGAGAAACACCTTTCGAACCAACGAGAATAACAGTGTTGATCTGTATGCTGGAAGAGTACAGAGTATCGCTCAGTTTGGCTTTAATACATATTACTTAGCTGAATTCTCGCGACCACTCCAACAACAATCCCCACATCATGCCGACTGTGCTCTAGCACTACTTACTTCCAAAGTAAAAATTACGCTTCGCTTCGCAGGAAGTGGTATCACATAAGGTAAAAATTTTGAATTGAGGCATCGAAACTCCCCATGTAACCAATAAGCATTAAATAGCATATGCAGTAAATCAACCCTAAATCTGCATTTCAGATGCTACAAGTATTATATAAGCGTTATATCAGCATCTTGAAAGCTACCGGTTGTAAAGCTGCATTTCAAATGCTATTTAAATGCTTGCAGCCTGTAATGCAAAATAGCATTAACGAAACATCATCATAGCATTGCAGCCAAGACTAAATGCTATCCTTGCAATCGAATAAAAGACATGGTTGATGAGAGCCCGTTTCATCAAAACTAGCACAGAAACTTAAATCCATATTGATGCACTGCTTCACTTCCACTTCCTTATTCATACTTAAGGTGAATCCATGTATTTCTTCCTATCTTTTATCTCTCTCTCTCTCTCTCTCATTCTCTCTCGCAAACTTACCTTGCTTTTTAAAATTTATAAATCTCGATTGTTAGTGAATGAACATCGAATCGTTCTTTATCAGATTTCTCACAGCAAGGAAGCATACAAATTGATGTGATTAAATTTTCAATATCTAGTACAGATTCTGAGTTACATCAATTCTAAATTTTGAGGTAATGGCTGCCGTCGAGAATGCTTCAGCGTAAGCCCTTAAAGCACCACTGTTCACTGATGGAAAGTTTCTAAAACTATCAAAATTCTTAAAGTATTGGTGGAACGAAAAGCATCAACCGGTCACTGCACAGTGATTCCATTCCATACAAAAGGCGGGAAAAAGTCTAAAATGGGATTTGCAAAGCTAAATTATGTATTTCCAAGTAATTTTGTGCCGCTAATTCCATATATGTTATCTAAACTTTCGTATTTGGTTACGTTTTTGAGACATGACCACTTTATGGCCTCCTGGGGTATCCGGAACATCATATAAAATGACAAATTCATTAGGCTCGTCCTAAAGCAATACGGTTCTTTTCAAAACAATTTTCACATAAATTGTATGAAGCAAAGTGATGTGTACAACAATATATGGCTCTAAGTGGCCGTGTCATGGTCTTCCGGAAGTTCCGGAACACTCGTAAAATTTGATAATTCAGCAATTCGAAACCAAAAAAATGAAGAGGATCTTAGAATTCTGCAATGCTAGGTAGGTTTGTTTTTATTAGAAAAATATGTGGCTAGACATTTTTATTTGGACATTAGGGTGTTCCACTTTGAAGTAGGGTGGTCCAAGGAACGAAATTTTAGAAAATATATATTTTTCAAAGAAATATAACTTTTGGACCGAGTTTCAATTTTTTAAGATAAAAAAATATGAAAAAAAAATTAGTTATGGTTTTAAGAATTAGTATGGATATAACAAAATAATCTTATTATTTTAATCAATAAAAGAAATGGCCAGTATTTGTTATTTTGGTGTCGACTACATTTTTCAAGTGAATTTCTATTAAAGAAATTCAGACGATATAACTTTCTGTCATTATAACGATTGTTATGATTTATTCCAATATATGTGTTCATTCTTTTAACCCTATTTCCAAAAGTAGGGTCACAGTAGGATCGCTTGGAAAATCGACTTTTGGTCCGAGGCCCGGAGAACCTAGTGATAGATACCATTCGACTCAGCTATTTAAAGATTGTATTTTTTGGGTTTCAACTATCAAATTCTGAAAAATAAACAATAACAAAACTTCATCCGCATGCTTTCTACGACATGGTGAAAAAAATAATTATGTATGAAATTACAACAATAACTGAAATATATTACTTTAATAATACGAAGTGCCAGTGCATCTTTCCAAGGAACCAGGATGCAATAACGTTTCTCTTTAAGGATCTCAGATATTGCATCAGCAATCGGTTTCCAAGCAATCTATATATTTCCTTTGTCAAAAATTATGGTAAAATTCGTGTCACTCTAGAACAAAAGTGATTCACAACTCTTCACATATTTCGCATATTCCGGAAAACCATGCAGTAACCAGTCGAGATCACAAATTGGTTACTACAGTGAATTCGTTCTCACATAATATGTAAATTTCTTAGATAATAAACAGTTAAATTTATCCAAATATCGTGAGATCCGACCCCTTTAAACACTTTCCTGAGAGTAGTAGGAATAAGAACCCGGAGGTGGTCAATATGGTGCTGGAAACTTGATATCATCACCATTCCAATTATTTTTGTGTTCTCATGTTATTTGATGTATTATATTATAGGTTTTCATCCAAATCTGAATCTGACCACTCTCCTGGGAGTAGCCGGAACATTAACCCAGATGATGCCAATGTAGTTCTGGACTTTTGATATCATGATCATTGGACTTATTTTTGAATTCTCATGTAATTTGAGATGCCGCATGATGGGTTTTAATCTTAGGCCAAAATTGGCCGCTATCACGCGGGAATTTCCGGAACTAGTGAATCGATTTTCATATAATTCAAAAACAAAGGATAGGACTACAGTACCATTCATTTGGCGGTTGTTTCATTCAAATCGGTTCAATAGTTGCTTGAGAAACTGAGTCAGAAGTTTTGTTACACACATACACTACCTACACTAATACACACACAGACATTCAGTGCATCGAGCTAAGTTCGTTGTATCTCACACTCGGTCCTTCAGGCTTTGGATTAAAGGTCGGTTTTCAAGATATGCTCCTTGTAAGAAGAGTAACACGGTAGTATTCTAGTATGAAATTTATGTATTTACCAATTTCAAGGGTTTCCAAGACATTCCAGGGATCTGGCCTCCCGGAACCGCATTTGCGCAAGTTTGCGCAAGATGTAACTCAAATTTTCTGAAAGCTGGTGAAAAAATCTTCAAAATAAGCCTTTTGTGGTGTTTATGCGCATGTATGCTCACATTTGAAAACTTAGTTGAAGTTTTTTTTTTTGATTCTCCGTACATTTTATATGGGAGTAAAAAACCACGACCATGTAGGACCCATACTTTGAAAAATTGTAGAAAGCACAATGTTTATCCAATCTGCATAAAGTTTTGGAAAAAGAAACATCAAATAGTGTACAAAATTAGAAAAATATATTTATTGTAAAATAAGCAAGTCGATTTTTCGACTTTTTTCCGTCTTGGAATCACTGTGCACCGGGGTAATTCACCTCTCACTCCACTATTTTTGGCATTCAATGGCATAAAATAATATTATGCAAGACTCTTTCATATACTTCATGACTAAAGCTGTATTCACCAGTAAAGAAACTATCTCATTAACGTAAGAGCGGAAGAAAAACGTCACGACCGATGCGCGCCACAGCCTTCTTTTATTTAGTTTTGGTCATTTTATATAGATGAACGAAATTTCCAAAGTTTTGATGTAATATTGTATGTTCAATGGTGAGATCGCTTAATTCCGGGGTTTGTCCGCAATGACTCTATCATCTTTTTATGAATTTTAGTCCAAGTGAATCAATGACACCTTCAAAACTTCAATCTTGAAACCGACCATGATTTCATTTCCAGTCCCGCGTTCTGCCTTCCCTCCCTCCTTGCTTCCTAATTGAGATCCACGATGCAAGTGACAAAGATGAAGCGACGTCCCCTCCGCACTACAGCTTGTCATTACATATTTACATAAAACCAGCTTAAAATTCATCCTCACCACCCTCTGTCATCCTTCTCCGTGTTTCTAAGAGAAAGATAAATAAATTATCCTTGACAGGTTCTCTTTCTCCCGCTCTCACCGAAGCCATTATTACAAAAATGTCCTCAACCCCATTTAATCCACCAAACACGGGAAGGCTGTCGACCCAATCTGACCCGACAAAGCGGCCCGATCGTCTGCCTGGTGTATGTGTTTATATAGGCACCTAGTCTAGTCAGTTGTAATCCTAAATGAAAACTTACCGCCCGGGGTATTCCTCCGGATAGGGGATGATGTAGCCTTCGGGACTAGGACGGGGTGAATTGCCGACCCAGAAGAATGCATCCGGGGCGCTTCCATCGTAGTGGAAGCCTTTAACGTACAGGGTCGATTCGTCTACGGCATACACCCGGCCCTTGGGGGATGAAAGTATTGTTGAATCGTATATATTAAGATCTACCAAGAAATCGCTTCAATAGGCTTACCTTCACGTCGTGTCCAAATTGTGCGAAATCTCCGATAAGACGTCCAAAGTAGTGTTCGGGTGCTCGGGATTCAACTGCAAAGAAGAAGAATTGTGAAAGAATTAGAAACGGCTCCAGCTGGTGAAGTACAGTATTACGATCCTTAAGCCCCACTGTCCTTGATTACCTTTCAACCCATAGCATGCAATGAACCCATCAGAGCCGTAATTAATGCTGACAATACTGATGAATGGAAGCTAATGGATTCTGCGGAAATCGTGTGGGAGCGACTTTCATTTTTTCCCAAGGTTATGCTTCCGGCGTTTTTCATTGCTAACCATAAACTGAATAAAAACAGCTTCTACTACCATGAAAAATACTTGTACACTTAGTGTGCCACTTATTATAGATTATTTTGCGCAACAAACCTTCGTTCTCCGATCTAAAATAAATCGTATCAGTTTGTTATTTGCGTTTTAAAGTATACCTGATAGCACAAAGCTCCAGGCACAGCAAAACATCACGGCTTCTAAATAACCCATCTAAGGATACCATTTTCCAGCGGCTGTATCGCATTACAAAACAAAGATCTACTCTGATTTGAGCTCGATGGATTTTCAGATCCGTGCGTTTTTGTTTGCTACGTTCTCTGTCACATCTAAGTGAACGGAAAACGCCCGAATGTGATGGGTGGTGTTCTTTTAACGAAGGATTTAATCTTCTATTACGATACATCGAAACCACTTTCAAAGTCCGAATATGAGACATGTAACGAATAGGGTTTGGGCCGAGGGAAGCCAGATTTTTATAGAACTTTGTCCACGCATAGCGCTTATGGATGTATGGTGGCTTAGTGACCTTGAACGCACGCACACTACAACGTCATTTAAAACAAAGGAGTGCAAGTAAGAAGGAAAATCTTTTGGAGGAAAACAAACCATAATTCCTCTGCATGTGCTAGAAATGGAAAGGTAAATAAACGTCAAAAGGCCTAATACCAGCTAATAATAAATCAGGGTTGCCAGTTTGTCCGGAAAATGCAAATTGAAATTTCTCCCGGCCATTACTAATTTCTATGGGATTTGCGTCACTGTCATCCACAAGTAGATGCACCAAAGTTTACATAGTTTTAAAAATTTTGGACACCTGACAATTTTGAACATCTGTCTACTAAAATCGACAAAGATTTCTCTGGGGCTGAACTGATAACTTGCTTCTTCCTTGAAAATGTCGATCTGGGAAACTGGCCTCATTAATCTACCAGAGCCATTTAGAAGAACAAGAGTCCTTCTGTTCGATAGAATTAGATTTTTTAACACGAGAAATTTACGGAAGAAGCCATTGTTTACGTTTGTTAGCTAGGCCCTAATGAAACATCTTTGTCGAAATATGGCCCATCCATACAAATCTATAATTGATAGATCAAGCCTAAAAACTAAAATAAAATCAACTAACTCTTTCAAACTCGTTTCGTATCCTATAACGACGTGACGATGCGCACATATGACAGTGATGAATGTTAGAAACAACAGGTTAACGCATTCATCATCAAAACCCATCGCCAAAATTTCAACAATATAAGCTTAAGAATTAATAAACCAGAAAATATTAATTTAAAATATAAACATGACTCAGTAAATGTTTTTTCCGGCTTTTCCAAGCAATTTTCCTTCACTGCAAAGCAATTTTCCTTCAAATTTTGTAGGAAAAATGGAAACCCTGAATTTTTTATTTTGATTTTTTTTTTCATATATCCATGAACCCTACGCTTGGACTAGATTTTGTACCAATCTGAGACCCGTCGGCCCAAACCTGTTTTTGTATAAAAATGAGTGACAGGCCCATAGTTTTTCAAGCATTACTCAAAAACAAAAAAAAAATCGTCCATCACCAAAACTTCACCTATGTTAGCTTATGAACTAATTAACAAAATAATATATTTTTTTAATAAATGTTTTTTCCGGCTTTTCAAAAAAAAAAACTTTATTGCGGAAAATTTTGCAGGTAATTTGTTTGAAATTATATATTTTACAAATTTTTGAGAAAATTTCAGTAAAGTTTGGAATTTTTTTTCTACAGTATATCGTTCTTGAGTTATGAAATTTCGAAGTTAGTGATGTTTGGGAAAATCGGAAAACTTCAATTGGCGTTTGGCAGGAAAACTGGCAACCCTAATTTTTTTAATGTTGTTTTTTGTTCATATATCCATGAACCCTACGTGGTTCAAAGTGGACAAAGTTATGTAACAATTTGAGCCCCTTCGGCCCAATCTGTACGGTAATAATAAAAAATAACCATAAGGGGTTTACTACAAACTACAAAAGGGGTTTACTACAAAAAATGTTAACAGTGGAAGGAGGACGGGGGGGGGGGGGGAGGGGGTGTATATCATACAAATGAAACTAAAATTTCTGCATAACTCAACTAATAAAGCAATTGGAACCAAATTTAGCATGTAAGAGTTTTTGGAAGCAAGAAATGTTTCTGTGGTGGTTTTGACCTCTCCTCTTTATGTAAGGAGAGGCTCTCATACAAATGAAACAGAAGTTTCTGCATAACTCAAGAACTAATCAAGCAAATGGGAACAAATTTGGCATGAAGGGTTTCTGGAGGCAAAAAATGTTTCTATGGTGGTTTGAGACCCCAATCCTGTCTAAAGGGGGGGGGGGGGGGGGTCTCACATACAAATGAAACTGACATCACTGCATAACTCGAGAACTAATAAGGCAAATGGAATCAAATTTGGCATGTGGAAGTTTTTGAAGGCAAAAAATATGTCAATGGTGGTTTGAGACCCCTCCACCCTCTGGAAGGAGGAGCTTTCATACAAATGAAGTGCAAATTTAAACCAAAGATGAGAACTATCCCTACTATTGGGTAAATTTGTATATAGGGGTTCTTGGGGCCGGAGCAAGTTCTTATGATGGTTAAAGACTCTTCCCCGTCTGGAAGAGGAGGGGGCTCCCATACAAATGAAACACAAATTTCTGCATAACTCAAAAACTAATCAAGCAAAATGGAACGAAATTTGGCAGGATTTTTATTAATGGTGGTTCGGGATTTCGCCCTCTGTAGGGGAAGTGGGGGGGGGGAGAGTGATATCATACAAATAAAACAGAAATTTTAACCAATCACGAAAATACAAAATGTGTAATTCTCGGGTAGGCAGCATCCCAAGTAGCACACTACGATCATAGTTAGTTGTAGCAACTTGATTATGACTTAGCAAGTCATATTTATGTTATCTCAACCGAATTGCAACAAGTGTGCTACTAGGGATGTTCGATAGAAGTTTGAACCTCTTCTTAATCAAGAATGATGGACGTTTGGTTCACTCTCAGTGCTACATTATGCACAAGAAGTTAATCTAAGGTTATGTCAGAGAAAATTACGTTCAAACTGACCGGATACGCTCGTTGTTTGAAGATAATTTTTTTATCTATATAATGCTTCCACAGGGTTAAATTTAAAATACACACCTACATTTTATTTAGCAGAAATTACAACACATTACCAAAGGAAAATAAAGGGTGTTCCAATCAAAATTTGGTAAAACAGTTATGTGTGTGACTCGATCAAATTTTGTATTAATAAGTCAATTTTTTTTTCAAGTTCAGTTAATACAGAATACAGAAGAAATAAGTTTCCTTTTTTCCGAAAGCGAATTGCCGGGTCTTTCGTTTAACACCATAAGATTTTGTACAGTCTCCTTGTCCACTTAATTCGCAGCAGAATGCCAGTTTGCCTTCAAGTCACTCGCTCACAACAGCTTTTTGAGTCTTCTTAAAGTTCCGCTTGACGATGGCCCAGTATTGTTCGATTGGGCGGAGCTCTGGCGTGTTGGGAGGGTTCTTCGGCACCAATTGAACGTTGTTGGCAGCATAAGCCTTTTTCCTCGTAGTGACAAGATGCCAAATCCGGCCACACTAAAACGAAACAATTGTGTCGCTCCAGAAAAGGCAGTAAACGTTTTTGTAGGCACTCGCTCAGAAAAATTTCCTGTCAAATCCGGCCAAAATAGAATGGAACAATTGTGTTACTTTAGGAAAGGATGGTTGATGGTTCCGGTCGCAATGTAAACGTTGCTCTTCAAGCCACAGGTACAGATGGACTGCCACACTAGATATTTCTTCGCGAACTTTGAAAGATTAATGTGCTTGAAAATATTTGCCACCTTTCCCCGTCCAGTTGTCGTATAAAATTCCTGTCCAGGAAGCTGTTTTAAGTCTGCCTTGTCATAAGTTTCATCGTCCTGTACCAAGTAATCAAACTTCGTCAGCATCGTCGTATACAACTTTCGCGAACGTGCTTTGGCCGACGTGTTTTGATTATCGTCGTGATTTGGAGTCACCACTTTCTAGTAACTCGACAGTTAAGCTCGTTTTTTAGCTCCATCCATGGTTGAAGGCACCACTCCCAGCTTCTTTGCGACATATCGGACGGAGAGGTTGGAGTTCCGCTCGAAACAGCGGGCAACTCTTTTTGACGTGGCTGTGACCTCCGGCTTTCGGTTTCCCCCCGATCCAGATTTTCTGGCTGTCGAAAAACGTTCACCGAACACTTTTAATACATTGGTGACAGTTAATTTACCCATATTCAACCATTTCGCCAACTTGACGTGAGAGTAGTTTGGATCTTCTCCATGCACGTTCAAAATTTTGACGTGTTGCTTCGCTTCCTTCGACGACATTTTGTGCTAATCTCAAAATCCAAATAGAGGCATGATGATGCTACACGTAAACATCTTCAAAATGAAGGATGTGCAACATTTTTGAAAGCACGATGAAAGGAAATGCGTCAAGTTGAAGTCGACCAAATTTTGATCGAAACACCCTTTAGTCAAGACTGAGGGATGCTTGAGTTACTCTCAGTGCTACATTTTGCACACGAAGTTCATCTTTTGGGGTATCCAACTGAACCGCCTCTGTATCCTTGTCCTCTGGGATCATTGTTAGTCATTACTTCGGGAGAAGATTGTGCTTAAGCACTTCTCCTCATTTGACTGCCTTCCGTTGGGCCTGTTCATAAACCACGTAGGTTAATTTTTAAAAATCTCAGACCCCCCACCCCCTCACCCCTCGCAGACTTTTCTCCATACAATTTTTTGAAATTTTGTATAAAGCGTAGACTTTGGTCAAACCCCCTCTCTCCCCATAAAAGTCTACGTGGTTTATGAATAGCCCCTTGTTTACTCGCTGGTTGTTTTTCCACTTCCGGTGTTGCTTCGAGCAATCTTTCATACAGCAAACAAAATTATTTGCAATCTTCCATACAACAGACCTGATTCCAACGATATCTGGCTTAAATTTACATGAAATCACATTAATGTATGCCAAATCTAGCATTCCCTTTATGTGCATGTGAGTTCAACAAACTAAATGCGAAATCCTGGCAGGGAATCCTTACATCTGCCTAACAGAACCGACTTCTGACTCAAGTTAGTAATAACAGGACCAACATCATCCGGTTGTTGAAAATTCAGCAAACCCTACATTATGTGCGCATATTATGGTTTACATTTTAGACCCAAAGGTTTTTTTGGGCGCACTTGCAACGGATGATCTACTCCAATGATTTCGTGGAGTACCAAACCGGAGCAGCAGCTGATCACCAAGGTTACCAAACGGCTGAAGAACATGTCGACATCCATCTTTTCATCGGCCATGGCATAGGTTCTGTTAGGCCATTCGGTAGGGTACGGGTGCATTTATGTACACGGAAAATGAAAAGTACTGAAAATTCGAATTTAAACTACCTCAATATAAGTTAACGCGTTATAGTATCTCATTAGGTAGAATCGATGTACTCTGTTGGCTCATTTTAATTCAACGGTTGAGTAATGCATACATTGTCTACAGGTTGGTAAATAAGAACTATTCTTTTTATTACTTTAGCTTGTGTTGAATAAAAACAACTCCGCGGTGGGTGAAAAAAATGTTCGAAACCACCTGCTTCCACGACGGTCAATTTGAAGCGACGGAATACAACGGAGCGTAAGTGTGTTGTGTAGAGGAAAGGCTTGTAAGATGGAACAGCGCCACTTTTGACATTTACAGCGACAGCACCATCGCGCTGACAAGTGTTAACCTCATTTTTTTTTACTATTCTTCAGTTTTCATTTGCTTTTGAAGTGAATACACTCATTCGATTTAGTTCTTCCAGGTTTCAATGTTCGAATAATTAAAATAGCAATTTTTTCAAGTGCCTAATGTGTGGAAATTTCCCATCGATATCAAAAGGTTAACTTTTGTGTTACCTAGCATTTTTGGTGTATTTTTATGATCCAAAGGCATTTTCAAACAAATCGTAAAGTGAAACAATTTTTTGATGTTTTGTGTTTCTGGCGTCATGTTTGTAAGATGGTAAACTGTTAGGCTTGTAAGATGGAACACATTTTTTTCGTTTTAAAACATATGAATGATACATTTTATGTTTGGAAATGCCATGGAATCAACAATTGAAATATAACAATACATTTTTTGAAATTGCAATTTTTGATGGGTTTTGAAAATATGCCATAACTTTTTTTTGATGACTGTAAATAATCAGTTTTTTAAGCAAAGTTGAAGCCTTTTAGTTCTTCTTTCGAAAGATGTCTTTGGATTTGCGAAAAAAAATAAAAATTATGCATTTTACGAGCAAAAACGGATCGTTTTCTATCTTACAAGCCTTTCCTATATTATTTTTCTGAAGGACGCAGAATATCGCTTGTGGACGGCAGCAAGAAATTCGAATCTGCTTTTGTAAACAAACGTTTCAACCGCTGATTTTTCGTGAAAATTAGTACAATCTGAAAAACATAATCTACCAAATCAAAGACGAACAATTCTTTGTTAATTTTTGGAAATGTGCTAAAATTCGAGTGAATTCAGCGAATGAAGTTTTAGTTTACAAAAGCAGATTTGGCCTTGTCGCGAAGTGCCTCGGAAATTCCATGTATTGCGTTGGCGGTTGAAAACCAAAAATCGATTTTTCTTTTGATCTGAACGTTAAACCTAAAGAGTCACCCACAATTGATACGTTGCGGATGCGTTGACGTAAATTTGACAGAAAACCTATGGGCAAACTGTCAAATTCGCGCAAACGCATCCGCAACGTATCAATTGTGGGTGACCCTTAACGTCGGAGGAAATGCGTTGGAATCGCATAACGATGCACTAGGTTACTTGTTATGAAATAAACTTCCATAATAACCAAATCAATAACAAATAATAGCACGGTTATCTTTATTTATTTATCTGATCGAAACAACCATAAATTTATCAAATATTCGCTATTTACCCTAGCAAAGGAAAACAACAAGCTGATATCACATAAGTAACAAGTTCTGTTATCTCAGTTATGGTTTTGATTTCCGCTGTTATCGCATAACAAATTTAGTTATTACCATTGGCAAATTTTGTTATCATATGTTATCATTTAGAACCAAAATTTTTTTATGAACGTTATAAGTTGAATTGTTAAACTATGAATATTTCCAGCATATTTGAACAAGAAATTTTGCTATTATTAAAAATATTTTTTTCAGTTATTAGCATGAGAATTTGATTTCAAATTGATAACATAATTTGAAACTTTTTTAATAAATTTGCTTACAATACAGGATTTGTTATCAAGTTGTTTGCAGTGATAACAAAATAAGTTATTATTATGATATTCAACGAGTATTTTTTTGTTATTCATTCTGTTATTTTGGCTGTTAATTCTGCCTTATTGATAACATATTCAGGGATAATTTATTTATTTATTGTTTATTAAATTCAACAGGTAAAATGTTTGCCTCAATGACCGGCATCTTAAAACTAAAATCACAAAATTAAACAAACTGACAAAAAACACGTCTAAAACTACACTTATTTGTTTCTCTACGTACATTAAAATCAAATACTAGGTAACAACTATTAAAAGACGACTCATGCTGCGCATTGGCTCATGGAGTCCATAGTTGGTTCTTGCCGCTGGAAGGCTCAGGAACGAATGTGCGCGTAGATTAAAGGGGTGATACGGTCAAAATTTGGTCGAGGGAAAACGCGTGTAAATCGGTGAAATCGTTTATTTAAAAAATCAAATTAAATTTCTTTTTCAAGTTCAATTAGTATAAAATTCAGGAAAAATATTCAGTTAGGCTTCCGCTTTTCCAAATCCGAATTGCCGGGCCTTGCAGCTTGACCCTGCCATCAGATTTTGTACAGCCACCTTGTCCACCTTCTTCGCCGCAGAAAGCCAGTTTGCCTTGAACTGCTGCTCGTCCTTAGCAGTTTTTTGGTCTTCTTTAGGTTCCGCTTGACAATAGCCCAGTATTTCTCAATTGGGCGGAGCTCTGGCGTGTTGGGAGGGTTCTTGTCGCTCGGGAACCACCTGCACGTTGTTGGCGGCGTACCACTCCATGGCCTTTTTACCGTAATGGCAAGATGCCAAATCCGGCCAAAACAGTACGGAACAACCGTGTTTCTTCAGGAAAGGCAGCAGACGTTTATTCAAACACTCTTTCACGTAAATTTCTTGGTTGACGGTCCCGGAAGCTATGAAAATGCTGCTTTTCAAGCCACAGGTACAGATAGCTTGCCAAACCAGATATTTCTTTGCGAACTTTGACAGTTTCGTGTGCTTGAAAATATCTGCTACCTTTCCCCTTCCTTTTGCCGTATAAAACTCCTGTCCCGGAAGCTGCTTGTAGTCGGCTTTGACGTAGGTTTCGTCGTCCATTACCACGCAGTCAAACTTCGTCAGCATCGTCGTGTACAGCCTCCGGGATCGCGCTTTGGCCGTCGTATTTTGTTTATCATCGCGATTTGGAGTCACTACCTTCTTGTAAGTCGATAGTCCGGCTCGTTTTTGGCTCGATGCACGGTTGTAGACGATACACCCAGCTTATTTGCGGCATCTCGGAGAGATAGGTTAGGGTTTCGCTTGAAACTACCGGCAACTCTCTTTGTCGTCTCAGCGGCTTCCGGTTTTCGATTTCCCCCCGATCCAGACTTCCTGGCTGTCGACAAACGTTCCCAAACACTTTAATTACATTTGTAACGGTTGATTTGGCAACTTTTAGCGATTTTGCCAACTTTGCGTGCGAGTAGCTCGGATTTTCGCGATGCGCGAGCAAAATTTTGATACGCTGCTCTTCTTGCTTGGACGGCATTTTGACAACTGAAGAGTGAATTCCAAAATCAAAATAGGAGCAACATTCTACACACACACACCTTCAAAATGAGAGGTGTTCAGGTTTTTTAAATGCAAAATTGAAAGAAATACGTCAAGTTGATATTGACCAAATTTTGACCGTATCGCCCTTTACGGCGGCGTATGTTGATGTCTAACATGCTGAGCAGTGAAGAACAATCAATGTTGCCTTGCAGGAGATCGCCAATAAAACAGGCTTTTACCACGTTACGCCTTCCATCAAGTAGATGCAGGTTGATGAGCTGGCACCGACTGCTATAGCTGGGTAGATTGAACGGGTCTCTCCACCTGAGATGACGTAGGGCAAATCGAATGAATTTCCGCTGGATGGCCTCAACACGCTGGATTCCATTCTGGTAATAGGGAGACCAGACAACTCAAGCCCAAGCCCAGCCAAAGCATAACTGAATTGGTAGAGTTCACGTTTACGGCCAAATGAAATCACCGAGCACTTGGACACATTCAATGTCATCCGGTTGATGCGACACCATTCAGCGAACGAACCCAGCTGTTGTTGTAGAAAAACGGCGTCTAGTGTATGCTTTATCGCGTAGAACAGCTTCATATCATCAGCGTATGAAAGTTTTAGGCATTTGAGGACGAGATTGACATCGTTCATGTAAAGCAGGAACAAAAACGGCCCAAGGTGGCTGCCTTGGGGCACGCCGGACAAAACTGGAAATGGTGACGAAACGTGATCACCGATTCTGACGGACATACTACGATTGGTCAGGTAGGATCGCAGCCAGATAAGCAAGTTGTTGCTCATTCCTAATTTATCAAACTTGGATATTGCTATCTGGTGGTTCATTTTATCGAACGCAGCGGAAAGATCCGTGTAAATAGCATCTACTTGATTACCGTTTTCAAGCTGCTTGACCAAGAAAGAGGTGAAGCACGTCAAATTAGTGGATGTCGAACGTTTGGGAATAAATCCATGCTGATCCGGTGAAATATAGTGCGCGTAGCTCTGCACTAGCTTCCGAAGAATTATTATCTCAAACAATTTGGATACTGCATTTAATGCAGCTATGCCCCGGTAATTTGAGACCAGTCTCTTGCAACCTTTCTTAAACACTGGGAAAACATATGACTGTTTCCAACAGTTCGGAAATATGCCAGTGGACAAAGAAAGATTGAACACCTTTGCTAACGGAGACGCAAGCAATTCCACGCACCGTTTCATTACAAGCGATGGAATACCGTCCGGACCACATCCCGTTGAGGACTTCAATTCCTTGCCAGCTGCAATAACCATGTCATTGGTGATGGCGTAATGCATTCCGGAGGCAGGAAGACGGGGCACATTACTGGTGGCGAGTGCGATGTCCTGCGGGTCGAGCAGCTCGGAGACAACGTTGCTGAATTGAGAACGGAAAATATCGGCAATACCGGCGACGCAATCAGCTTCAAGCACACCATCCGTCATCGTGGAGGGCAAACCGACTTCCTTTCGCTGATCATTGACGTGACGCCAAAAATTTTTCGTGTTGGACTTAAAGTTGTTTTGTAGACGGTCTTGATAAGCGTTATAAAGATGATCGTTTAATTGCTTGTACTCAGCGTTCGCTTTCACGTAACACGATTTTGTAGAATCGGTGCGATATTTGCTGTGTCGTCTAAGAGCTGCCTGCTTCACTCTTTTAGGCGCTTGAGAGCGGAATTCGACCAAGCTGGTTTAGGTGATTGATGTTTCATCCTCACTGGAGCAAACTGATCGATGGCATATAGCAGTACACCAGACATTGTCGATGCAGCGAGGTTGACGTCAGAAGCATCGAGGATCTCATCCTAGTCAACAAGTCCTAAGAAATCGATCATTCCGCTGAAATCAGCCTTACTGAAATCGTAAAAAACACTTTCAGAGGAATCACGGAAGCAACACAATGGATTTACTGCAAATTTCAAAAGTAAAGGTGGATGATGCCGACAGATTTTAACTAGCGGTGCTGGTGCTTCAATAACTGTGCAATGCTCACACAGATCGTCACTAACAAAGCACAGATCAAGCATGCGATTATTCTCGTTTTGAACGCCATTTGAAGTTGCCTGAGCTGAGCGGTGCTATACGCATCAAGCAGTTCTCGTGATGTCATGCCAATCGTAGATCGAGAAACGATAGGAAAGTAGTGCCCAAGAGAATTTTGCTGCCAGTAAATCGTACCCAGGTTGAAATCGCCGAGAATGATCACTCTGTCCCTTGGACTCAACTGCGAAACGACCCAGTTCAGCGAGTCAAGATGCTTTTCGATAAGAATCGCGTCATTTACTCGGTCGGGAGGAAAGTAAATCACGCAAACGTAGAGCGATGCATCGTCAGTAGCCAATGCAGCCCATATTTGCTCTGCCGATGAGCTATTGGGAGGATCGACCGAACGGGATTTGAATCTCGAATGAACAGCTAGCAGAACACCGCCACCGATACTCTTGTTGCTGTTAGAAGGTGACCGATCGTGTCGATATACGGTGTAGGAATCGTAAAAGAGTTGATTCGTCGTAGTGTTTCCGTTAAGCCAGGTCTCGGTGAGAGCGTAAATGTCATAGCAACCATCACTAAGGGCCAATTGATACTCGGCTAGAGAACTATTTATCCCACCAACATTTTGGCAGTACACCAGGACACTCGAAGTAGCAGCTTGTCTTGGTCCTCGGGTGGCAGTCATGGGAGCTGCAGCTCCTGCGTAACGGTTTGTCTCGTTATCTCAGATGGATGAGCGCCTGATTGATCGGCTGCAGAGCGAAGCTGATGGTAGTTGCTAGAATGAGTGGTTTCGATCAGACTCTGGACATTCGATGAAATAAAGGAATACTCGCCGGGTAGAGGTTGCTGGAAGACCCTTTCACCACATTCGACCACAGGACCAGGACGACTATGTAGAACGACGGCAGCGTGTGGCAGGACTGGGTCAAAGGGCTCAAGGGCTTCCAAAGGGCTTCCTACGGCGCGTCCTGGTGTCCGGAGCGGCTGACAGTCTGATCTGGGTGTCTCGTAGCGATTGACTACATCATTACTGTCCATTTGTTTATCTGGTTGGGGTGCACTCGAGCTATGATTGGCAGCATCAAAGACCGTATCGCTAGCACAGGAACGTCTGAATTGCGACGGCTCGACTGAGCTAGGCGTCCGGCGTTCCGGGTCCAATGACGGTGAGCTCGGTTGATAAGTGAAATTGCGCGAACATGACGTTTGGTTCGAAGCACTGAAAGCCAAAGAAGCATCACGAAACGAATCGTTCGGAAAAGCAGCGTACTTGCCTGCGGTAGACTCAAACACAGGGCCGGAACGGCTGTTGTTCGCTGGTGGGATGGGCTCGGCTGCAATGAGAGGGATAGGGACTTCCTTTGGACTTCTGGCAAGTGTGCGTTCCGGTGTAGAGCAAGATGAAAGTTGGTGGTCGCATCCGAAACTATCCCAAATAGACACGATAGAAGAAGCGCTGGATAAAATGATAACCTGGTATTAGAACTTGTTATCAATTTGGTATAATCCTTAGCTCGGGTAGGTAAACCTAAGTTTACGGTTGCGTCAAAAGAAGCTAATTTTAGGTAGTTTTTCAGTTCCGTTAGGATGGTTTAATAAACCAGGATTGTCTACACTCCCGCTTCACTTTACTCAATTTTTGAGTCCAATTGTAAGCTATCTCTTTTTCTTTCACGGAGATGTTACTTACTTTTCGTAAAAAGTGGATCTACTCAAAAATTAAGTTGATCCACTTTTTAACGAAAATTGAGTAACATTCCCTTGAGAGAAAAAGAGATAGCTTACAATTGTACTCAAAAATTGAGTAAAGTGAAGCGGGAGTGTAGCCAGGAATTAGGAAGGATTTAATGATTTTTTTTTGAGGTATGTACATTAGGTAAGGAAACTAAACTCCTAGACATTGTAGTTGTATTGACTTTCATCGACTCATATCCATCCGCGTTACATAAGCCTTTCCCAGATTGAATAAAAATCTGAAACGGTAAGAGTGTTCTTTCCTTTTCTTTCGGTGTCGCTGAATTCTTTAAGGGGTAGCTTCCACCGGAAAGATTTGTTGAAAATTGAGAACATTGCTTTTTCCGTTTTTATTTTTCTGTTTCCAATGACGAAAGGAAACCCTCAGACACACGACAGTCGTTACAGCCGTTGCTTGAGATTTAGGGCAGTCGAGTGGAAAAAAAGAACCTCAACCTCACCTCGTGGAATATTCAGAAGCGACAAAAAAACGACGACACCGACGAAAAAGACACCCTACACAACATGCTCGTTCTGTTTTGCTTGGAGAATTGGACGGAAAAATAAGAAGCCGAGAAAGATGATTATAATGACGATGATAACAACGATAATGAAAATGAGACGAAAACGGTTCACGCTGCCAGATAAAATCCTATTATGTGGGTCGGTCGGAGCGGAGGGAAGAAGAGGAAAATTAGATCAGAGGAAATAAAGAAGGTGGGCCGAGGCGGGAGAAAGAAAAAGGGGAAAAAAGGCGAAGGCGATCACAATGATGAGGTTTTATGGCTGTTTTGTGAAACGTCGTTTCTCTTATCACTCGCGCAGATGGGAAGGGTATCCCTTCGATGGGGCCGGAAACGAATTTCTTCTTGGGGTTTGCTTCGCCTGGGTCGCCGCCTCTCGTCCGTTGTTTGTGTGTGTGGGCAGGTTTGTAGCATTTCGATTGGAGTTAAAGGTTTCTCCTCCAGCGCCAGGCGAGAGGTCACCGTTTGAAGAGCGATTGTACCGATCGGATTTTAAGGTCAACGGGTGATGTATTTCGAAATGTGTGAAAGTACAATTTTCGATTGAATTCTGTATAAAATCTAGACGAACAAAATGGTCGTTGTTGTTTCGTGAATAAATCGGTGCATTCCTTCGTAAGCAAGTTCTTATTATTTTGGTTTTACTGTTTCGTTACACTTGATTGAATTCATAATTTTCTCTTTTTATCAAATTAACGCGTGGCTGCTCAAACAATTACATAAGTTCCAATTCCAACAGTGCTTGTCATCAAGACAGAAAAGCGGAATCCTTTCAAAGTTTTGTATGTTATATAAATGTGTTTGACTATGGATGGAGAGACCCGTATTCTATTTTAAGAAAATTGTTCAAACCTGAGTTCAGGGAAGCAATTGAAGATTGAATGCATCTTTTGTGTTGCTGTGCATCACATAAAGGGTGTCGCACATAAAATTGTATCACGGAAAAACTCTGTAGAAAATTGTCTGTAAGGTACTTCCTCATGAAAATTTTGGTAGAAGTAGTTTAAAGTGTTTTGTTGTTGTTGTATTTTTATCGCTGTCAGTTTTTTTAAAAAGTGGAAAAAATGGCGTCACCCGAAAAGCAACGTTACGAATTGATTTTGCGCAAGCACCTGGAAATATCTCAATTCAATCATCGGGACATCGGAAAACAACTCGGTATCGTGCAGTCAACGGTGAGTCGTATTATTAAACGTTATTACGAAACTCTGAGCTTCGACGAAACTCTGAGCGTTGAACGGAAGTGATCAGTGTTGTGACTGGCCGAGTAAATTGACAAAACAGATATACTTGAGTATAATCACTTTGTTTTGTTTTCAAGATAAGAAAACTAATTAGCACATGCTCGCATACGGGGCGGCCAATCCCAAGTTCCAATCCCAACAGTGCTTGTCATCAAGACAGAAAAGCGGAATCCTTTCAAAGTTTTGTATGTTATATAAATGTGTTTGACTATGGATGGAGAGACCCGTATTCTATTTTAAGAAAATTGTTCAAACCTGAGTTCAGGGAAGCAATTGAAGATTGAATGCATCTTTTGTGTTGCTGTGCATCACATAAAGGGTGTCGCACATAAAATTGTATCACGGAAAAACTCTGTAGAAAATTGTCTGTAAGGTACTTCCTCATGAAAATTTTGGTAGAAGTAGTTTAAAGTGTTTTGTTGTTATTAAATTTTTATCGCTGTCAGTTTTTTTAAAAATTGGAAAAAATGGCGTCACCCGAAAAGCAACGTTACGAATTGATTTTGCGCAAGCACCTGGAAATATCTCAATTCAATCATCGGGACATCGGAAAACAACTCGGTATCGTGCAGTCAACGGTGAGTCGTATTATTAAACGTTATTACGAAACTCTGAGCTTCGACGAAACTCTGAGCGTTGAACGGAAGTGATCAGTGTTGTGACTGGCCGAGTAAATTGACAAAACAGATATACTTGAGTATAATCACTTTGTTTTGTTTTCAAGATAAGAAAACTAATTAGCACATGCTCGCACACGGGGCGGCCAATCTTAACTGTCAAGAGTGTGGATCAAAGTGTTTGTTTTGTCGGGTGTACGTAGTAATGTATATTACAAAGTAGGTGTAGTGTAATGAGTGCACGGTAAATAAATTGTAGGTATAACAACTCTCCCTCTTTTTGAGAAAATTGACATAAAAATTACAAATTTAGTCTTTGGGAGGTTTAATCACTCGGTTTGAACATCTCAGAGGCTGCAGAGGCAACCTATTCGCTGATAGCGTCGTCCTGATCGCCGAAGAACCCGAAGGCGGATCGGCAATAAGCTCCGTTGATGATGCAGCAGGCTGAGCGCACGCTAGCAGGCCCGATAGCAGTTGCCACCGAAGCAGAAACAGGAACCGTAGTGATCATTCGTTCAGTATTCACCTCCTCCCTAGGGGTGTTTGTCAATTCTTCACGCAAATGCGCACCTACTCCAGACATGTGGTCAATGTGGCGCTCGCAAACTCTTCCATCATACAACCGTACCGTAGTTTACCAGCTTTCTTGACGATCGTCCCGAACTTCCATTTATCTCGCGATAGAAAGTCTCATACTCTAACGCGATCTCCGTCCTTGAACAATCGTACTTCAATATCATTCCTAGACTTCGGTTTGTTCTTCGGCAGCATGAGATCGATTCTCGACCGGATTTTGCGGCCAAACATTAACATGGATAGCGATTGACCTGTGGAAGAATGCAATATCTTCCGGATAGTTAGCAGAATGTTTGAGATCTCTATGTTGAAATCGGATTTCGGGCTCTTCAAAACTTTCAGCTTTTGTTTGAAGGATGATACGGAGCTCCCATTTTGTGCACTACGCCATTCACCCGCGAAAAGTATTGGAACGTCTCCGAAGTAAACTGTACTCTATGATCGCTAACTAGTACCGATGGAATTCCGAATGTAGCAAATATTTCTCGTCACATCTTCACCGTACTCTCCATAGCAGTAGACTTGCACACTTTTATTTCCGGCTACTTGCTGTACGTATCAACCAGGATGACGAAGTAGGTATCTTGATAAGGTCCAGCAAAATCCACATGGACTCTCTGGAAAGGAGTCTCCCAACAATGCATTCTGGCTTTCACAGGATCAGGTCTGATCGATTGGCACTCGACACATTTGGAAACCATCTCCTCGATATTGTGTCCATTCCTACCCACCAGCAGTAGGCTCTGGATAAGGACTGGGTAGAATGTAATTCATCCAGCACTTTTCATCTTAACACAGGAGGAACATAGACCCGTATATCGCGCAGCAAACAACTTTTCTGGAGCCAGAACCCGTTTTGGTCCACTCCGGAGCGTCCCTTGGCCTCCACTGATTGTCCGAATTTGATTCCTTGGATGAGATTCCACACCGACTTATCTTCAGTTGTGGCCTGGGCAAGTTCTGCAGCAATCTGTGGCAATGTTTCAATTTGGTTCAACTCGATGATGTTGGGTTCCTCCATCAAATTGTCCGGATCCGCTTCAGTCAGGCATCCGCGTTAGCATGGTCGGAAGACTTCCTGAAACGGATCTTATAGTCGAACAACTGCAGGTTTGTTTCATAGTGTTGCATTCGAATTGCGGATATCACCGGCAATCCCTTGTGTTCTCCAAAGATTGACGCCAAAAATTATGGCATACGCTTCCTTGTCCACTTGCATGTACTTTTGTAGAACTCGGTCGAACGTTTGGGAAGCAAACTGTATCGGACGCTCCGTTCCATCCGGCATTAGGTGACTAAACACCGCACCAACACCATAAGGTGACGTATCTGTCGCAAGCAACAACGGTTGCTCCGGCGAATTGTGAACAAGACAACTGTTTTACTGCATTTGTTTCTTCACGGTTCTGAATGCCACTTCGCACTGCCTCGTCCATTTAAACGGTACATCATTTTTCAGAAGGTTATTCAAAGGATAAAGAACCGTGCTGAGGTTTTCAAAGAATCTTCCGTAGTAATTAATCAGGCCAATGAACGATCGGACTTCATCTTTGTTCTTGGGCTGACGCATATCCTGAATCGCTGTAACCTTCTCCTGCATCTTTTGGATACCCTCCTTGTTGATGACTTATCCGCAGTAGTCGATCTGCTCCGCAAAGATCACGCACTTCTCTTTATTCACCCGAAGGGTGTCTAGTCTCCGGAGAACCTCTTCTTATCGCTGAACATGCACTTCATCGTTGTGTCCCTTTACTTTTATATCGTCGAGAAATACTCTTACTCTCACGATTCCCTGTAGAATCACTTCTATCTGACGCTGACAAATAGCTGGTGCCGACGCGGCGCCGTACATGAGTCTGTTTGGACGACACGAGCCACGGTGCGTACTCAGAGTAAGTATTTCCCTGTCCTCTTGGGCCAGTTCTAGCTGCAAATATGCCTGTACGAGGTCAATTTTCGAAAATATATGCACGGCGTTTACCTCTTGCTTGGCCAGATTTCTTTCAAGTTCCGCACCTCCTTCCCTGGGAAGCTCCATGCTTACAGCTATCACGGGCACCTTGAAGGGTCAGCTGTAGCCTATCTAGTAGCCCGCTCCGGATATCATTTCGTTTGATATCGAAAACCAACTGGTTCCACACGGTCCTATCGAGATATGCACCAAAATTGCACGTTACGACTATTCGCCGCAATGCCACTAAATACTCGTCAACTAAGGTCTTTCGAAAAATACTGGGCTATTATGAAGCAGGCACTACTGAAACATTCCAATGAGGTCAAATCTGAGGAAGACATGAAGAAAAAGTGGGTTTCCGTACAGAAGAAGCTGCAGCCAGATGTTGTAAAGAACTTGATGAGTGGAGTTAAGCCTAAGGTGCAAGCGTACGGTTATGGTATTAATGTTGAATGAGATAAATATCCCAAAAGCTTACTAATGCTTGTCTGAATATTTGAAAAGGACTGGCCAACAAGATGATTTTCTACAGCGTTTTCTTCGTGATGCAATTTTATGTGGGACACCCTTTACAACAACAATTGCATAGACGGTTCTCGCCCCAAATCGTATTCGGAGTTGGCAGCATTATAACGAAACTTTTTGGGTGTGTAGACCATGACTAGATAAGCCACTTTGCATACTTAGTTTCTTCATTTTTTTTCTAGACTGTCCCTTTGAAAAGGGCTAAACTTTGTTTTATCGTTTTTTCAAATATGTTTCATAAAAAATTGACCACTCTTACAAAAAAGTGTGGGTGATTATCACAAAATAAGTCAAGTTTTAAGAAATATTGAAAATAAATGAGCCCTACATTATTGTAATGTAAAATATTGAAAAAAAGCAATATTGAAAAAAAGCAATGAGCCCTACAATATTGAAAAAAAGCAATGAGCCCTACACTGAAAAAAATCATTTAAAATAAATTCAAATTCGATTTAAAAAAAACACAATTTTTGATTTCGATCAAATTTTGTTTCAAGATAGGTAAATATATTCCCTACCAACCGTTTATACATCACAAGATGGGCACTTTAAAGGAAACAAAGTTTTTCTAACAAAAACTTTTTCATGTCCCAAAGTTTTTCAGTGTATTTTGTTATCAAAAACTAAACCACTGAAGGTTATACTAATAACCCAAGTAAGACTTTGTAGTCATCTCAAAATGCAATGAAACTTAATTTGTGATGTGAGACAAAGGGAAGCACGCATATTCACGCAGAAGCACTCAAGAAGTACGACTCAATATCCAATATTAGAATACGCTACAAAGTAATACCATGCTGGAGGTGGTTAGGTTCGATTGCCGGGCTGGTCTAGGAATTTTTCGTTAAGGAGAATTTCTCGACTCCTTGGGCATAGGGTATGATTGTACTTGCCACACAACCATACTAAAAATATGTTCAGGATGGTGATGCCAAGGTGTCTGAACGAGGGCGTCTTTCCGGATGCCTGGTGAATAAAGACCCTAGTGTTGCTACCAGAGAACAGGGAAGCCACCAGGGGATCCATCGGCATACAGACGCAAGAGGCGAGGAGTACGCTACTGTGCAGTGGTCACCCTTGACGTGAAAAATGCGTTCAATAGCGCCAGTTCAGGTTCCTGGGTACCTGTACAAGATTTTTGAAAGCTACTTCCAGAATCGCGTACTGGTATACAACACTGAGGAAGGCCAGAAACATGTTCAGTTCATCGTAAATGTCCCACAAGATTCAATCCTGGGTCCGGTGCTATGGATCACGATGTACGATGAGGTACTACGGCTTGAGTTCCCGAACGGGGTGAAGATAGTCGGGTTCGCGGACGACATCACCCTTGAGATTCGTGGTGAATCCATTGAAGAGGTGGAGCTAACGGCCTCGCACTCCATTGGCATTGTGGAGAGATGGACGAGTTCCAGCAAGACTGAGGTCACGGTGGTGAATAACCGAAAATCGGAACAACATTCGACGATCAGTGCAGGTTACTACACGATTGAATCGAAGAGGTCTTTGTGGTATCTTGGGGTTATGATCGACGATAAGTAGCCCTTTATCAGTCTCGTCGATTACGCCTGCAAGAAAGCCTTTATGGCTATATCGGCATTATCCCGCATGATGTCGATTAGCCCGGCGGTGCAAGGGAGTAAGCGTTAACTCCTGGCCAGTGTCGCTCTGTCCATACTTAGGTACGGTGGACCGGCATGGATCACCGTCTTGAGTACCAAGAGCTACACTAGTAAGATAGAGAGTACGGACAGACTTATGTGCCTAAGAGTGGTTAGTGTATACCGAACGGTAAGATGCGATGTGGTCTGAGTCCTAGCGGGGTTGATGCCAATAGGCATTGTCATAAAAGTAGATGTAGTGTGCTTCGCACAACGTGGAACAAGAGGTATTCGGAAGACCACTATGCCGCATCTATGGTTAAGTGGCTAACGGAATGGAACAACTCCACTAAAGGTCGGTGGACCCACCGACTATTCCCGGAAATATGCGAGAAGGTTAGTAGGCACGGTGAAGTGGACTTCCACTTACCACAGATTTTGTCAGGCCATGGCTGTTTTAGACAATATCTGCACAAAAATGGGCATGCACAGTCCTCTGCATGCACTGAGAGTGCGGGAGTTGATGAAACCGCGGAACATGTGTTCTTCGCATGTCCTCGCTTCGACGGCGCGAGATTCGGCATGATAGCCGTAAGCGGTCACGACACGATTCCGGATAATTTGGTCCAGAGGACATGCCAAGACCGGGTCATCTGGGACGCGGTATGTGTAGCAGCCTCCCAGATTGTCCTCGATCTCCAACAAAAATGGCGAAACGAACAATGGCAGGTCGCAGGGACCACCTAACTACTAAAGTCCTAAGTATTTAGACATAGTTGGTGCTTTACAAGCACAGTATTCCCTCCCCGAAGTAATACCGAAAGGTGGTTCCGATGAGGGCCCAGGGCTTAAGGCACGGCTAGTGGGTCACGGAGTTGGCACCCGCATCCCCACACTCTGAGTTCTTCAGGAGTCTGGTTGCAGATTTTCCATCGCGTCTATAAAAACACAATCATACTGATGCAAAAATGGTACCTGGCATCGAAAACTCTCAATTAATAACTGTAGAAGTGCATTTAGAACACTAAGTTGAGGGCAAGAAATAAGTAACTTTTGAAAGCAATAAGCTTGAAATGGAAAATTTTCCTATAATGAATCAAAAACCTGGACCTAAAGTATTATATTCAATGGGAGCTAATTGTTCTCATGTGATGGTTGTTTCGTCCATTGCATCCACTTGTCATGATCCCATTTTGTTAAGTTTAGTTGATTGAAACTCTGCCCTCCAGGTAAGTTTGATTGAAGTTCGTTTCGCCAAGCATCTTTCAATACGTTTCTTGTTATATGGTTCAACATATTATTTCATAAAGATAACGGTTTTTTGGAAATTTGAAGTCATTCTGATGATATTTTGTGTTAAGGTTGTTTGCAATTGTTGCACTCAATTTGTATTACACGAATATCAACTATATGTGTTTGAAGTGGATTCCACAAATAATATAAATTATTATTCACTACGTTTCATAACACTAGATCCACTTGAAAAGTCCATATGTTTCAACGAAGAATGAATTCTACCGTTTCATTTATTCACATGCAGAAAGTGTGTGGGGAAGTTGGCTCACACAACAACACTTCTGAATTCATTCATATACTGTGTGAGTGGATAATAGTAAAATCACTCATTTTTGCTGTTTCATAACTATAGAACCAATACATACAAAACTATCTGCAAGAATTGCGCTTCAGCTTTATTTCACATTTCATCGTGTCGTGACGTGTTTGTGCATGCTCCGGAATATTGCCGCTTGGAACGTATTTGACAGAAGAAGAAGGAGGGAAATTTTTTGCATTTCTTGAATGTAGTGTTGGTATTTGCTAGATGTTTGGTAAGATCGCATCACGTAATAATCAATTTTTTGAGAAATCCAGAACGATATGGGAATAACAAGATAGGTGGACCCAAAAAAAAGTTGTCGGAGAGAACGCAACGAAGAATTGTTCAAAATGCAAGAATTGTTCAACTCAAAAGTTTGAAACAAATTAAGGCTGAGTTATCACTTGACGTCTCATGTTCTACAATCTATCGAACATTGAAAAGCTCTCCTCCCGTACTCTATATTCAGTAGTTTGATGGTTTGGGGAGCATTTTGCCAAACTGGAACAGTGCAGATTGCTTTTCCATCCACCAGAATGAACAGTCGGGAGCTCATTAAGATACTCCATAGTCATTTGCTACCATTCTTGCGGCAACATCGTCGAGTTGGCTACACATTTCAGCAAGATAATGCTTCAGTTCATACAAGTAGAGTGACTATGGCGTGGTTCAACAAACATGGAGTTCAAACTATGGAATGACCAGCTTGTTCTCCAGTCCAAAACCCGATCAAGAATATGTGGGGATTGATCGTACGTGAAGTGTATGCAGACATCAAGCAGTACGCAAGCGTTCATGACCTGAAACAAGCCGTCTCATCTGCATGGCAAGGAATACAAGTATCTACTTGCCGTAACTTAATTCAGAGTATGCCGAGTTGGTTGTTTGAACTGATTGAGAACTAAGGGACCTAAGGACCTACCCATTATTAACATTTTGATTTTCAGGTAAACATCGTTGAAATTTTTAAAAGGGAAATAAATTTTGAACTGGTTCTATAGTTATGGAACATATAATTTTTATGAACCTTTTATTATAAAGCTAAACACCATATGCTTAGAATCGAAAACTTTATAGTAAAGTAAACAACAAGTATCTATTATTCTACTAGCTGAACCCGGTGCGAGCGCTGCTACGCTTGCAACTAAATGAAGGAAAATTCAATAGAACTGGCACGTTTATGGTTTTTTTAGAAATGACTTTTTTTTTCTTGACTAAGCAGGAGTTCAAACTTCTATCAAAACATGCTTCTTATCCAAGAAACACACGTTTTGTGTTTATGTAAGCTGTTGTATGGGAGCCCTCCCTTCCAGAGGGGGGTGGTTACAATCATTGCCTTCAAAACCCCCCACATTCCAAATTTGGTTCCATTTGCTTGATTAGTTCTCGAACCATCGCACTGGGCTCATCGATTATAATAAAAATTTGAGTTTAATTTGTTTGAAGCCCCCCCCCCTTCACAAAGGGTAGGGGTCTTGAACTACCATAGAAACATTCTTGCCTTCAAAACCCCCCCTCATGTCAAATTATTTGATTCGATTTGCTCGATAGTTCTCGGGTTATGAAGAAATGTGTGTCTCATTTGTATGAGAGCGCCCCTTCCTGAGAAAGTAGGGGTCTCAAACAATCATAAGAACCTTCCCCAGCCCCAAAAACCCCTTCATATAAATTTTCACGTTGGTCGGTTCAGAACTTCTCGAGTCTATAAGGGTCTGACAGACAGATAGACAGACAGAAATTCATTTTTATGTATATAGAAATATAGCCTCCAAAAACCTCCATATGCTAAAAAGGTTTCATTCACTTGGTTAGTTCTCGAGATATGCAGAAATTTGCGATTTATTTGTATGGGATTCCCCCCCCATTTGAAGTGGGGAGGGGTGGTGAAGTGCCATAGAAACATTTTTTGCCTCCAAAAACCTCAACATGCCAAATTTGGTTTCATTTGCTTGATTAGTTCTCGAGTTATGCACAAATTTGTGTTTCATTAGTATGAGAGCCCCCCTCTTACAGAGAGCGGAGGGGTCTTGAGTTACTTTAGAAACATTTCTTGCCTTCAAAAACCTCTACCTGTCAAATTTGGTTCCATTTACTTGATTAGTTCTAGAGTTATGCAGAAACTTGTGTTTCATTTGTATGCCCCCCCCCCTACCCTACCACAGAGGGAGGAGGGGTCTCGAACTACCGTAGAAACATTTATTGCCTTTCAAATCCCCGCAAGCCAAATTTGGTTCCATTTGCTTTATTAGATCTAGAGTTATGAAGAAATTTCAGTTTCTTTTGTATGACAGCACCCCTTCTAGGAGAGGGGAGGGGTCTCAAACTACCATCCAAACATTTTTCGCCACCAGAAAACCCCACATGCCAAATTTGGGTTCCATTTGCTTGATTAGTTCATGATATATGCAGAAACTTCTATTTTATTTGTATGGGAGCCTCCCTTTCTAGAGAGGGGAGGGGCCTCAAACTACCATAGAAACATTGTTTGCCTCCAAAAACTTCCGCATGCTAAATTTGGGTTCGTTTACTTGTTCAGTTCTCGAGTTATGCAGAAAAATGTGTTTCATTTGTATGGGAGCCCCCCCTTTCAGAGGAGGGAGGGGTCTCTTACTATCTTACAAACGTTCCCCGGCCTCAAAAACTCCTGCGTACAAATTTTCATGCCAAACGGTTCTTCCGCTCGCGAGTTAAATCGTGACAAAGAAACCCCAACTCATTTTTATTATATAGATTTCGAAAAATCACTGGATTAAATCAACACATCTCGAAAAAAATTCAGTGGTTCTATAGTTATGGCACGGAGTGTGGTACAGTAAAAATCAGTGATGACGAAGTGATCTTTTTTTGTCGGAAAATCAACAAAACTCCTCCAGTGCGTGATCAGTATTGAAGAATAAGAACTATTTCTTTACAAATGACTCAACTATTCCTTTTAAAATATGCCACAATTCGATACGACTTCAAATCGATACCCTATCCAAAGAGCAAACCCCTCCCCCATCCGGTGATTATCACCCTGCCCAACCACGTGCCAATCTGCTCTTTCGGAATGATTTTTCCCATATTATGCTGACGTATTGCCGTTGTTAGCTTATCCTCTTTTTGCTCCAAGAACGAATGTGAACTCGTTCCAACTCTGTGTGTGCGAGCTGCTGTGTACCTACCTACTTCGTTGTTGAACGTTTTCCCCCTTTCAGAGGAGATTTTCCAACTCTCCTCTCCGAGTCTATTTCATACGCTTAACTGACGTCTACAAAAGAAATCGGACAAAAGTTCCCGGAACGGGAGGAAAAGTAGCAATATCATTTATGGATCTAGTTATTAAAAATTATTCTCCTTCATTGCTTCCGAGCATCGGTTATACGCTTGTTTATCATCCCCTTCGGTTTGGTGCAGCTTTAAGAATTTCTTTTTTGACCGTTATTGTTGCTGTTGTTGCTATTGCCATCATCATTGACGAAATGTATGTAGTAGGGATGAGGTTTACGCATCATCGCCTTTTGATCCCTGGCTCGATTTCGGGTTTCATATTTTACCGCACAACCTGACAGGAGTGCATCAACCCACACGTATGAACCGGTCACTCAATGAAAATTGGCACGGTTTGCGACATGGTTTTGCTATTTATGAAGTTTCATTCCCCTTTCGATTTTTGTTGTTGGGCTCATGTAAAGGGTGTGCAGAAGTATCGAAATAAGGATAATGGACAATCCATGGACATTTTTGACATTTGCAGATTTAGCTGACAAGGTCCGGAAGTCCGGCGGTAAAAGGTGGACAACAAAAAGTTGATTTCAAAAAAATTCTCAAAATAATTTGAAATACCGAACTTTAGTAAAAATACAAAAAAAAAATGTTTTCTGGGTTGTGTTCAAACTAAGAGATTTAAGAATATCTTGTTGTGTTCAAGCATGGTATTGTCATTATTTTTAAATTTTTATTCGGATTTTAAAGCCACGTTATGGTTGGTTGCTCATACCTTAAAAACGACTGATGAACATTGGTACCAGATAGTTTGTCAAAATGTCTGTAAGGAACATTGAAAAATGTCAATGTTTGTCTTTATGGAAGATTTTGTTAAGAATATAGGTGAGGGGATTATTCCATTTGAGAGCAAGGTGAGGAATGGTTAATTCGCAAAAAATAGGTAAACTTATACTGTAATCCATTATTTTTTAGAGCCTTGTTCATTTTCTTCTCCTGTCTTAAACTTTTTGGAGAATCTCTTAGAGTCTTAGACTTTTCAAATCTACACATATTTTTGAACTTCTTCTTCTTCCTGGCTTATTTTACGCTCATTAAACGAGCTTTTGCCTGCTTCTCAACATAGCGCACTGTCACAGTTATTAATTGAGAACCAACACCAATGCTTGAATATGTATATTGTATGGCAAGCAGAATTATACTTTATGCCCAGGGAAATTTCCTAGACTGGTGCGTTTACTGACTATGCTATCCGAAGTCCTTCTTATTTTGTAGCAAACGTATGCATTAAAAAATGTGGGAAGTCCATTTTTTAATGCATACAATTATGTGGAAATTGTCTATTGTATGCATTAAAACATGGACTTCCACATTTTTTAATGCAAACAATACACAATTTCTACATAATATTCATTTATTCCCACATAAACAGAACCTTCTGTGATACACAAATGAAGTTTATTTAGCAAATGAAAAGTATATGTGGACATCTATAGGAAGTATGTGTGGTTACAAATAGATATCATTAAATGATTATATTTAAAAAAAAAATCTTACCAGTGATCCTGTAAGGAGCATTTGACTATCAAAGGCCAGGACGTGGTGGTAGAAGTGGCCCCGGTTGGTTCCAAGATGGCCAGAAGGTTGTAGCAAACTTAGCGCCGGGCAAGCCTGTCGACCCGGGATGTCGCTAGAAAATCAAAGGTGTCGATCTGTTTTGTCCAGAAAAGCATGAATCGATCTGGACTACATGCCCAAAAAGCACAGAAAGCGCTGAACAGGAATGAGAAGCAAAATGTCGTTTCTAAAACCCGTACCCGGAAGCTGTACTAGCAGTTGCTCACCAATCCATATTGCATTGCAGGAATATTTCGTCATCAAATGCAAGTTTTACATTCTGGTTGATTTTTGGAAGATTTGTGGCAAAATGAGGGCTTCGTTCTTTACGTATGTTACTATAAATGGTGAAATATATAAGCAAGAGTGCGACTTTTGCCATTTATAAGAATCACAAAGGTTCTAATCTATTTTGAACTAATCTTGCCTCATGCCACTATGCTAGGAACGTTTTTTTTTATAATTCCTTCATTATCGAGAGTTTCAGCACTGGTTCGTCTTCCGTCGTACTTCTTGGTATTTTCGTAAATTATCCGAGGTGAATTTTGAACTCGTGACTTTATTCTTTATTTGGAGTCAATCACGTGTGGACCTTTAGTTACAGTATTTTTACATGTTTTGTCAGTTTAATCAATATAGATGTATTTGTAACAGTATTTGGTTTATATTTATATATTTGGTTTATATTATACATTTATGAGTTGCTTATTGGCAAATATCATTAAAGTATTCGAGCACTCGACATTGAAGAAGTCTGTAAGTAGCAGACGAAATAGGCCTATCTGTCAAAAGATAAGCTTCTAGTAGAATTTAAAGGAATTTGCTCGCGTTTACTAGCGAAAATTTGAAAAAAGTGTCAACGTCAACGCTTTTGCATTGCACATTGTTTGTTGCAATCATTCGATTTGATAGCCCAAATTTGGCATAATTTGTATGATGGTGGCTTGTTGTAAAAACATTTAGATTTTCTAGTTGTCGACCTGGTATGTAAAAATTATGTTTTGATTAAAGTTCTTCGGAATCAATACGATGCGAAACGATTCGTTTACAAGTGAGATCATTGCAAATTCTCGACGTTCTTTTTATGTTTGGATGCTGATGAGCATACAACGAGTTTTAGAAAAAAGGTACAGAAAACTGTTTACACTAATGTCTCTTCTAAATTCTGAAAAGAAACCGTAAAATTTGCAGTCACGATCTGCTTCAGAAAATCTGGTATATATACCTAAACATCTTGGAAGAAGGTTGAAAAAGAATTTTTGGCGAGGAAGACCCCACTTTTAGTCAAGATACATTTTTGATGGAAGATTGTCAGATTTCAATTGAGTTTTAACATAGCTAAAGATTTTTTTTGGACTGGCTTTTATCTCTAACTCACTTTACGAGTTGTACTCATCAAAGGCAATATTAACAGCTTGATTTAGCAGGTCGAGAATATTCTAATAATTGATCAGATTCTCGTTGCTACTATTTCTTTAGTATTTTTTATATGCTTACGCTTTTTCAATGTTATTATTTGTTCATTATACCAAACTATTTTTTTTTAAAACTATGCCTTCTTATTCTTTTCAATGGTGCATGTTCAATTATAACTTCGAATAACAATTTCTAAAATGCATCAACAGAAGATTCGATATTTTCCTCGTTTCTAAAAATCGTTTGCCAATTGATGCTACTTAGCCTATGCCTAATATTGTCAAAATTCGCCAAATGATATTGAAAGACCTCTTCATAATCGCTGTCGTCTGGTTTTTGGAATTAATGTACAAATTGATGTTTGAAATGCTTCATTTTTTCAAAATGGAGTAAGAGCTTCGGTCACTCAGAAGTCTTCTTGAGTCAATAAAAAATCTAAATCCTGTCATTTTCTGGGCGTGTTTCTATATTTATTACTGTGCCACTTTCGTTCGCTGTAATATTGCCGTTCAGGTGCTCGTCGAAGTACTGCTTCCATCTTTCAATCACCTCACACTCTCCTGTGAAAATGTTGCCTTCCAGGTCTAGCATAGCATAGCATAGCATGTTCCGACCATACATAATCCTGGGTTGGCTGTTGTAGAGACAGGGTCTTCAACACCTGGCCAGGTCCTTATGATCAGCAAGGGATGGGAGGGAAGTGTTGATTAGATGTCTACTTAAGAAGATGCTGAGAACTAATACTACCTTCATAGACATCTGGAGTTGGAAGTTGGATGGGAATGTTGCCTTCCAGGTCTCTGCACATATCGGCTTGTGGTACGTAGCCTTTGCACGAGTTGTTCAATTTCTCGTATAATTTGCGTGCATCGTTAGAACGGTACAATGCCTGCATTGCTTCGCGGTCTCGATCTGCCAGCTTTATTAAGTTTTATTAAAGTTTTGTGAAAACCACCGGAACCAATTTAGTTTTATTATGGCACCAAGCGGTGCCAATAGGTTTCATAATTTAATTAGGTTTATGAGAACCTGCACAGCTTGCATACAACAATCTTAAAATCTCCTTTTCTCGAATTCCTTTTACTCCTATCAAAGGTTTTATTTCGACTTTATGCACTCGAAAAATGCTGCTTGAAATGCCGGTGGGTGTTGGCCAAATTTGGATTTTTCAGATATAATCCTGAATGGGTTGTAGAGTATTTTTTAGCACACTGTTAGCACACGTACCCACTGGTGGACACTAAAATTGCCCAACGTGCTTTTGCACATTTGTTTGAGGATTTGTTAAGCGACACAAATTTCCAAATCCAAAGTTCGGATTCCGTGTTGCATCAGTACCCGGACTTTTTGTTCATGAATCTGGACACTTTTCAAATCACAAACTAGCATGCAGTTGTGAGCTTGTAAATTGGTCAGAATAGCGTACTAGCGATAAATCTTAGAGGGTTTATTCATTGATTAAGTTCGTCAGATATAGCGCGAATGAGGTTCAGCTTGAAACACATTTATTCGTTTATTCAATAAAATGTTCTCACTATTCTCATTCAATGCTCATTTCACCCAATTACAACTATGCCCAACACATAGTTGTAATCAACCATCGATAACTCGCAACAATTTTCATAGAAATGGCTATACTCTGCGAACATCCGGGTAACTACAAGGATTCTACTTATATCTTTGTTCTTAATTTTGTTTCTTTTCATGCAACAAATAATTTATTTCTACCAAATTTTGAAGACAATATCTAATATCTCTCTATTTTTGATGAATTGGTGTACCAGAGGTTTGACGGACGCCTGTGGAGTTGGGTACAGGTGACTCGTGAGGTAGCAAGTGCTCTCAAGGACGTGGAGCAAGACAGGTAATTGTTACCCATTGTATCTAAATGCTCTTTTTTAATAGGTTTGCAAAGATCATCAGTTAATTCGGTTGAATCGGTTGTGTTGATGCGTTGTTCCGAAATATTTTGTTATAGGACGATTATGTCTATTGTTTTTGGTTGCCTATTGCGTTGCCGTTGCGCGAGTGATCGAGTGAGCATGAGAAGTCGTGGTTCACCGGATAAGATGGGTCGATGGAGAGGTACATATTTAATTGTGATCCAAATTATTCGTTCGCCATGCTCGTTGGGCCACCCTATCTTGGAACAAATAAACCACTGTCCTATTTTGTGAGTGGCTCCAATGGCATCCTTACTTTTGGTTTAAACCGGTTAAAATCGGTTTTCAGCATTATTTAAAATCACTTTGTTTTCCCAATGAAAAACCACAATCACACTCTGTGAGTGGCCCCAATAGCATCCTTAATGTTGGTTTAAATCAGTTCAAATCGGAAATCGCTCCTAATTTTCAAATATTGAACTTGACAGCTTATCGTTAACCAAAACGAACCCTGCTGCTACCCAATCCTGTTATCTAAAATCCCAGTGATATCTCGTGGAGGTGCAGTTGATTCCGCGGCTTCCAATAAAGCGAGTATCACGTCAACATATTCCTACCTTTTCCTTACTTGACCTGCATTCGGATGGGGCCGGCGCCGGTATTGTCTTAGTTTGGGATCACCAGTTTTTACACATTGAAAATGTTTGTTAGTCCCAAGCATCATCTGTTAATTCTCTGTGTACCAACAGCTGATCTGGAAAATACGGAGTAGCAACCTCGGGCGGTCAATCATGCTTATGCTCGAAAAATGCTGCTTGGAATGCCGTTTTAGGACTCATCCATATTATATTATTACGGTCAGTTGAAAAAGCATTTTAAATGCATTAAACGGCAAATTAGCATTCAGGGACGACATGTGATTTTAAAACGTCAAAAAACATTACATTAGTTTTATAGTAGTCAATGCGAAGATAAATTGTTTGTTTTTGGCAAAACTGTTTTTTTTTCCAACCGCCATATTGAAATTGAAGAAATAATTTCAATGTGCAAAATTAAATACACCAAATTTTAAAATAAAGCAAATTAACTGTAGACCGGCGGCCGATTTCGGCATTCGTTTAGATAACGCTATATAATATCATCAGTTTTCAGGAAATTCATGAGTAATTTTCGAATTTAATTTTGTTTTAATTTTGTTTTTGGTGTTATAAAATTGCATAATTTCGAAGGCGCATTAATTACCAGCTTATGTCGTGCCAATACTCACTATAATATAATATGCGCATATGAAGAAGCAGAGCAGAGAATCGAACAAAGCAGAACAACAAAAACCAACCATAATATCATAGTGAAGTTTGACAGCTATGACCAATGGGCCGTATGCTGATTTTCATCAACAAAGTCGGGAAGAGTGCTATACGGCTGAAATAAAACTAAAATTACACTAGTTTACAGTGTTTTTGAATTCGATAAGGTGATGATCATTACCAATATTTTTTTCATTATCATTACCAATTATTTTGTACAAAAGTTTATTTACTAAAATGTCAATTTCTTTGGTTCCAATGCACCAATTTGAAATCATTTTTTCATTGGAATGAAGCTTAAAATTCAACTCTCGTTCATATCAACATTAAATCCTGATAAAAAAAATAATTTTGGAGTTGTTAAAAAATTGTATGCATTTTTTTCATTTGTCTGCAAATTTTCCATAAACATCTCGCTATTAACATTTTCAATGTGATAATACGTTTTTGAAAATATTTAGTGTAAATGAACCTTAAAGCTCATTAAAAACTGAAGAAAATTAGCACTTAATGGATGAAATCCATTATCGTAATTATGAGTGTTTTTGTAAAATCATGGAAATTGAAGGTATAAATGATATTAAAAAGATTAGATCTCGGATTTTTTTCATTAGGGCGAATCTAACATTGAGAGATTTTCTCCGGGCTTACTTTCTTTTATTCATTACAGAGCGATTATAACACTTTTAAGGCATTGTTTAGTACAGATCGAAACACAATAGCGCTAGCATTCTGTTCAAATCGTAAAATGATAAACGTAAAGGTAATTGGAATATGAATGAAAGAGAAAGCAGTCAAAGAAAGTCTCTCAATGTTAGATTCGCCCGAATGAAAAAAAAATCCTAGAGATATTTAACATTCGTATATAAGTACGCACACTTATACATCCAAAGATTTATGCACACATACCTTCTAACGTACATGAATATATAAACACTACTAACATCACCTTAAGTTTGTTTTCAACCTCTGACAGCTGTCACGCAAAATAAAATGGGATATTTTCATCAATGTACTTTGTGCTAGTGTTTGTGAGACCGCTCAGCGAGAACCTAAGGGCATCTTCAGCGGCAGTCTATTTTCAAATCAATTTTATACCTGATTTGCATTAGCGAAACTTGAATAGAAATAGCTAAAATATACCTACTTTGCGTTCCCCACACCTTTAATATTGTCGATCATTCAACATCAGAGATCAGAAGAGTTTTTTTCAGAGATCGTAGATTTTTCACAAACATTTTGCCATTGATTGGTTTCACCAAATAATTTTTAATGCCAGTAGTGCCTCGCTAGCTGACGATAAGGAATACTGGTCGCCTAACATGTGTATGTGGAAAAAGAAAGTGACTTATATTGATAATATAGTATATTTGGAAACATATTCAAATGTTTTTCAAAAATACTCACAATTTCCAACTGATTTTGTCCATTAAAGCCTCATTTTCTTCGGTTTTTAATGAGCTTTACGGTTCAATTAAAGTTTGAATTTTTAAATCGTGTTATCTCATTGAAAATGTTGACTTAAACGAAATTTTTATGGAAAATTTGCAGAAAAATTTAAAAAAGAAAGCTATAAACTTTTTAATAACACCAGCATCAATTTTTTAATCAGGACATAGTATTTTAATGAACGATAGAAAATTGATTTAGCTTCATTTTGATATAAAAAGGATTTAAAATTGGTGCACTAGGTTCAAAGATATTGACAATTTAGTAAACGTATTTATGTCCAAAATTAAAAAAAAATCTATTGTTTTGAATATCTCAAAAGCGGTTCTACTTTTTTTTTTGAACATGGCATTGAATTCAGCGCAGGATTCTGCATTAGAAACGTTGGTCAACCATTCCAGTTTACATTTTGTATTTCATTTGGTTAACTAGTGTTATTACTTGAGAATGGACTTGTAAGGTTTTGTCATGATTTGGCAAGCTTTCACTAAAGTTTAAGCTTTGTTATATTTTATCCGACCAATTTCCTTCTCGACTTCCTGAAAGATTGCTCAGATGCTCAGGATGCTGCTCAGATTTTCGGCAAAGTACTTTTCGACCGATTAGTTCTAAGATTTCCCAATTTTTTAAGACATAACTAAGTTATCAACGCTCGCAATCTTGAATTTTCTTCATAGCGTCCTTTTAATTCAACACGTTTACACTTTTCCGTGAAACGTCAAAAAGGTAATTTATCATTGAACCGTCAGTTAACGACCGGTTACAATTAGCCGACACCCGCAATTCACCATGTAAAAATGAGCCAACCCTCGAGAATCATCCTGGCCCATTAAAACCCGAAGGCGTGAACCCGGGACGGGAAGTTCACCCCAAATTCGACACTACATGTAGCTAAAGCATAGTCGAAGGCAAAAAGCAAGGGAAAGCGCAAAAAATCACCGGAACCTATATTTTCCTGTTGCGGAAAACACTTCATTAAAAGTTATTAGTTTGGTGGCACATCATATTTTTCTGGGGACATTGTGACTGTGTGTGCGGTATGTTTGCTGAAAGTCACGACCCCTACATGTATCTGGTTTCCCTTTATAGGGCAAAAATGCATGCCGAAGCAGAAAGTAATAAATAAGCCGTGAAGGAAAAGTTGATTGTGCAGTACATTTTAAGGCCGAACGAGGGGTGGCAAATGTCGTGTACGTGCAATGCGACTTCATCGGGTCGGGTCGTCGAGCAGTCTCCGAATTTCCTATATAGGAAGCCGGTGAATCCATGCAACTCTAGACTCTGCTTGAATTTCCTATAAATGTCGTTGTTATCGATTTATTTATCCGTCCACTTGTGCCGACGATGACGGGTGGCTCAGATTCTTAAACCTACGGCTTGAGCCATGCCAATATTCTTCAAACAAAAATCGGAATCTGTTGTCTATTTACCGTACCGGCGTTGCGTTGCTGACATCCAGTCAAATCAAATGAAAAAGCAATCGATCAAATAACAACAACCCTCTGGAGAGATATGGCAAATAAATGCTGGGGTTGGGGGTGGAGAGCAGCTTATTGCTCTTAAGTTCATCGTCTTTTTACTTCCGTCTGGGCATTATCGGTTGGTGGGTCGGTCGTGCTCTGGAGAAATACATCAGCGACTTTGAAAGATCGTTGGCAAATATTTACAGACATTTGATCGGGACACTTTGCCGCACCAGTAGCGAATGTATTAGCTAGGTCGTTCAAGTCATACGGTTTTATGTTTATTCAGCTTTAATATGAGCTGCAATTCAGCTGGCAACTGGTATAATAAAACGAACCATTCTATCATCAGACATGTAAATTGTGCCAAGAGTTCATTGAACGGCACCGTCAACCTCGGTTTCAAAGCATTATGTAAGATCACACTGTGCTTGATTGGTGTGGTCTAACCTGAGTCTGTTGCCCGGGCTAAGTTAAGTGTCGCAACGTAGACCCATTCATCCGAAATCTTTCCCTTGCCTCGATCGAAATCGCAGCGAACGATTTGAACCCGCAGGCGCGTAGTACTGATTGCCCTCAGACAAGACATCTATCTGATGAAGCACACTGGAGTAGGGAGGTACCAACAGACACTGAGCTGGTTGTGCACTGAAAGTGAAAGTACACGCAGCTCTAAACTCTAAACGTGCCAGTTTTGTGTGAACTCGCTGAGAGAAGCGGGATCCGAAGGGGGCGGTGAAGAGGTATTTGTTGCGTAATGCAAGAATATCACGTGGATTGATCGAACTGATCCGACTTTGATGGTCATGGGTTGAATTATGTTTGCTTTTCAACAAAGCTGCTTGCAATCGATGGGGAATATTGCTGCTGCTTGGAAATCTTTGTTCGATCAGTTATGCTTGTCTGAAGCGGTTTTTATTTTGGATGTTTTCAATTACTTTGAAAAGCACTTATTATGTCTTACAATAGAATCATTCAGATTTCAAAAGATTTTTCAGTTTTTAAAACTTTGAGAGGGAACTTGATGAAGTTTGTTCTGAGAATTTCGGCACTCTATAGTGTAGCTCGCGGCGTTTTGGCACGGCATTTTAACATTTTTTTGATAACATTTGACACTTTTCATAATGACCAAAGTGAACACAAGGAATAAAAAGATTACTACAATTGCAAATGTCATGACATTCTGCAAAAAAAAACATCCCGAGCAGAAATTTACACGCAAGCACACCGAACTTTTTCCTTTTCAAGGTACAGTACAGGGTGCGGCAGAAAATAACGCGAAAATGTTCAAGCTTGAGTTTCGGGTTAATTCGTGTAGCTAGTGACTAATTTCTGTTGAAAGTGTATTTGTTTATGTTTACTTTCAAGTGCTGCATCCAAACATTCTATTTGTTTTATTGCAAATTCGTCAAAATGATCGCGAAAGAAGTGATCACCAGTTTGTTGCTTGCCCAGAAGACGCCGAAAGAGATTGCCAAGGTGGTAGGGTGCCATTTGGCAATAGTTTAAAAAAGTCCCTGCAGGATGGTACTAAGCAGCGGAAGCCGGGAAACGGACGTCCGCGCTTTGCACGCACGCCGAACGTGATCAAATCGATCCGTGCAAAAATTGCTCACAACCCGGTGCGTCCCATAAGAAAACTTGCAAAGGAAGCCAATATTTCGGAGAAATCCATGCGAAGAATCATCAAAGAAGACCTGCATGCATCTTCCAGAGCCAGAGTGAAACGCCACTTGATTACGGACCGGATCAAGGAACTATAAGTGACTCGTGCCAAGAGATTGCTTTCCTTGTTGAAGAAGGAAAAAATGATAATCCTGTTCTCGGACGAAAAGCTTATCAGAATCGATGCTGTGGCCAACCGTGTGGCTGTTCACCGGTTCATTTCACCGCAGAAAATAGAGAACGTTCCGGAAAAAGTGAAACTCAAATTTCAAACCAAACATCCTGCTGGTGTCCTGGTGTTTGGCTTGGTGGCGTCCAACGGTTTGAAAATGCCCTGTTTTCGTTGATGCTGGAGTTAATATCAATACCGAAGTATATATCGGTATTTTAAAGGACCAAGTGCTTCCCTGGGCGAAGGTCAACTTCTCCGAGGACCAAAACGTTGTCCTACAGCAGGATGGAGCGCCGTGTCACACGTCCACTCGAACCCAACAATGGTTGAACGATAACATGAAGTTTTGGTCAGATCTTAATCCGTTGGATTATTCGATTTGGGCATTTGTTGAACCACGAGCTTGCAAAACATCACACCCTAGTGTGAAAACCCTGAAGTCAACCATAACACGCACATGGCAGTCAATGTCGGAGGACTACGTCCGAAAGGCATGCTCTGGCTTCCAGCGTCGGCTCGAGGATGTCATTAATAAAAATGGAGAACACATTGAATAAATTTGTTTGAAAGGACTTTATGAAGATAAGTGCACTCGAAAATGTTGATATTATTGCTTGAATTAGTTGACAATGGGATTTTAAAAGAAATAGAACAAATTTTCGCATTATTTTCTGCCGCACCCTGTAGAGAGAAACATTTAATCTTTTGCGTTATCTAATGTACATAAGGGGAATGCTAGATTTGGTATAAATTAATGGGATCTTTCATGTACATTTAATGTAGATATTGCTGGAATCGGGTCTGTTGTACGGAATATTGCAAATAATGTTTTATGCTATATGAAAGATTGCAAACAATTACGTTGTTTACGCTTGCTTTGGCTTGAAGTTAAACGAAGGAAAATTTTACGCGTTTGGTAAAATTCATATTTTTTTCTGTGTAGAGTTAATGTTCTTACGCGTCCTCGTTGTCTGTTTCATTACACAAGCGTAGCAAAATGATATCTTGGGTTCCTGACAAACCCTCTAGGTATGTCCGCTCTTCTCCGACAGGAAAAATTAGATCTTGTCGCTCGTTGTTCCACCTGTTAACTTCCGCTTCTGTGCGTTTCCGATTGCTTCTCCTTGTCGATCTTTACATTGTGTTTTCTGGATAATATGAACTGGAGCGCTTTCGTCTTTTGAAGATTCATCCGACGAAAAGTCTGTAGAGATTTTGATCACTCGCATCGATCTTGTGGTTTATTTTAATTATGTGCTCTAAGTTCTAAGATTGCCGTAAGGGAGCGTTCATTAATTACGTCACGCAAAAAATCACTTTTTATATCCCGCTCTTTCTTGTCACGTTTTTTGTATGGACCTTCAATTATATTTGTATGGATCGTCACGTTTTCTCAAACCCCCCTCCCCCCTTACTGCGTAAAACAGAATACATGAGAAATATTCAGCTAAGGTTCCTTTTTACCAAATGTGAATTGCCGGGTCTTTAAGTTTAACACCTACCTTAAGATTCTCCTTGCCAACTTTATCCGCCGCAGAACGCCAGTTTGCCTTGAACGGTTTCTCGCTCAAAATAACTGTTTGAGGCTTCTTATGGTTCCGCTTGACGATGGCCCAATATTGTTCCATTAAGCGGAGTTGGGAGGCGTGTTGGGAGGGTTCCTGCCCTTGGGCACCACTTGAACGTTGTTGACAGCATACCACTCCATGGCCTTTTTTTTCGTAATAGCAAGATGCCAAATCCGGCCAAAATAAAACGGAACAATTGTGTCGCTTCAGGAAAGGCAGTAGACGTTTTTGTAGGCACTCGCTCAGATAAATTTCCTGGTTGACGGTTCCAGTCGCAATGTAAACGTTGCTCTTCAAGCCACATGTATAGATGGCCTGCCACACCAGATATTTCTTCGCGAACTTTAACAGTTTAATGTGCTTAAAAATATCTGCCACCTTCCCCCGTCCGGTTGCCGTATAAAATTCATGTCCAGGAAGCTGTTTAAAGTCTGATTTTGGAAAAAATAGGTCTGATTTAAAAAAAAAAAAAGGTTTGTGGAGGACATTTTGAGGATTTCTGACCATACTGGCCACTCCAGCCCTGCGGGATCTGAGTTCCTCCGAAAAACTGGCCATATTCAAATCGTAACTAAAAGTTGGCTTACGATATATCAAACTTCACGATTTTGCAAAACTTTGTCTTCAGAGCACGCACCAAAGCATTTTCTAGGAAACTTTATTGTACTGCTTATGCTCGTAGGATAGATTGAACAAAGAATACTCAACCTCACTTTCGTAATCTATCCGTCCTTTTCATGCTCTTTTTCTGAATTTCGTTAAACTTTGATGCACAAAAAGGTGCGTTTTTTTTACCAGTTCGACAGTATCCTTGTGTAAAAAATGGTTAAGTTGAGGCATGTACCACTAGCCAAGGCAAGCACAGAGCTAATGTCAAAAGATCTTTAAGATATTTGAAAAAGGATTTTTTGTTTAAATTTTTGTGTTATTCCGTAGTGTGAGTTATGTTTGTGCTAAATGAGTGACTCAAAATCCGGTACTTCAAGCATCATGGATCCAGATTTAGCCTGGGTGGAAAAGGATATTGATCCAAAGACAAAGTTTTGCAAAGTCATGCAGTTTGATATCGCACAAGCCAGGTTTTAGTAACAATTTCAATATGACTACTTTCCCGGAAAAACTCGAATCCCGCAAGACCTCCCTGAGTAGTCAGTATGGTCAATCAACCTTGGAATGTCCTCTGAAGACAAAGTTTTGCAAAATCATGAAGTTTGATGGGTCGCAAGCCGAGTTGGAGAAGATTTGGATATGGCCACTTTTTCTGAGGAATTTAAATCCCGCAGGACCTCCCTAAGTGGCCAGTATGGTCAGGAATTCTCGGGATGTCCTCCGAAGACCTAGTTTTGCAAAATCATGCAGTTTGATGTGTCGCAAGCTAGGGTATGGTTATAAATTGGTTAAGACCACTTTCCCGGAGGAACTCGAAGTCCAGCAGGGCCACCTCAAGTGGTCAGCATAGTCAGACACCATAAGAATGTCTTCCAAAGACAAAGTTTTGCAAAATCATACGGCCACTTTTCCGGAGGAACTCGGATTCCCACAGGGCCTCTTTAAGTAGCCAGTGTGGTCAAAAATCCTCAGAATATCCTCCGCAGATCTAGTTTTGCAAAATCACGAAGATCGATATGTCGCAAGCCAGGTTTTGGAAAATATTTGAATATGGCTACTTTTCCGGAGGAACTCCGATCTCGTAGGACCTCCCTAAGTGGCCTGTACGACCAGACACCCTCAGAATATCCTCTGAAGACAAAGTTTGGCAAATTCATGGAGTTTGATGTGTCACAAGCCAGGTTTTGGTAACGATTTGAATATGGCCACTTTCCTGTAGGAACTTAGATCTCACAGGGCCTCTTTTAATGATCAGTATGGTCAGAAATACTCAGCAAAATCACGAAGATTGATATGTCGCAAGCCAAGTTTTGGAAAAGATTTGAATGTGGCCTCTTTTCCAGAGGAACTCGGACCCCACAGAGCCTTTTTGAGTGGCCAGTATGGTCAGAAATACTCAGAATGTCTTCCTCAGGCCTATTTTTGCAAAATTACGAAGATCGATAAGTCGCAAGCCAGGTTTTGGAAAATATTTGAATATGGTCACTATTCCGGTGGTACTCGGATCCCGCAGGGCCTTCTCTAGTGGCGAGTATGGTCAGGAATACTAAGAATGTCATCCGCAGATCTATTTTACATAATCATCAAGTTTGATATGATATGTATGGTCAGAAATTATCAAAATGTCTTCTGCTGACTTAGATTTGCTAAGTAATGAAGTTTGATATGCCGCATGCCGTGTCTCATGTCCATGAGACAATTTTGAGAAAATTGTGGTTGAGTTCCTAAATCCACTCATTATTTCTCTCCTACAGAGCTTCAACATCCTACTATGAAAACATAATGAAATCTCATGTCTTGTAATCGAAAAGGCAAATTTGTTCTCTGGTTAACGGTTAAAAAATAAGCTGTGAAGAGATTTTTCGATAGTTCCGAGTTGGTTTGTTTGCTGAAAAGAAATGTCTTCTACATTTTATTTTCTAAATGTCATGACATTTTTTTTTACATTAATATAAGCGAGAGAAAGGAGAATGTGACCAAAAGGAATCGAAATAATAAATGTTTTGTCTTTCATTCGACACCGCACACACTATCTCATAGCGAAAAGTTAAATAAAAAAAGAATATGGGATGCGTGCTATTTGCATTTCGCCTTTTGGTCTCACAACATTACAACTAAAGGGCGAACACGAAATTATTGCGACACATTCAACAGGGCATAACTTTTTTACCATTGGGTAAAAATCAACCAAATTTTGCGAACTTTCTCATTGATGTGTATTGTTTACATGCTGTCAAACTCGAAGTCGTGTTTTTCGATTCAACGAAAATGGAGGTAAACCAACGCGAGTCGAGAGAACAAATTCTTTCCAAACACCTGGAATTTCCTGACCTGTCGCACCGGCAGTTGGGAAAAATGTTGAACATTCACCATTCAACCGTCTCCAGAGTGTTGAAGCGATTCCAGGAGCGGTTGACGTTGGACCACGGCAAAGGAGCTGGAAGAAAACTGGGACCGGAGAACAAAAAGACGGAGGGAAAGGTGAAGCGGATGATTAAAGCAAATCCCAACGTCTCAAGCCGTGATTTGGCTAAATAGATCGGCATGTCGCAGAGCTACGTCTAGAATGCAAAGAAGAGAGCTGGACTTCATACACACAAGGTACAGAACTTCCCAAACTGCGATGAGCGGCAACAATCGACGGCTAAAACTCGGGCACGGAAGCTCTACGAGAAGATGCTGACAAAATATGGCTGCTGTGTGATGGACGACGAAACGTATATAAAAGCCGATTTTAAGCAAATTCCGGGGTTGGAGTTTTTCACCGGCAAGAGCAAGTTCTATGTGGACGTCAAATTTAAGAAGAAGAAAATGTCGAAGTTCACCTCCAAATATCTCATTTGGCAGGCCATCTGCTCTTGCGGACTGAGGAGTGAGCCTTTCGTGACAAAGACAATGTTAAGAAAATGGAAAAAAAAACTGAGAAACTGTAAAGACTTTGATGGAGGGCATCAAGCGAAAATGCGTTTAATTTTACACTCAAGGCTCCATCGATTAACTTTTCTTTTGATTTTTGAAGTAAATATATGTATAAAACTACCCTAAAATTTTGGTTTGATTCTAAACATTATAAGAAAATTGGCATGGCATTTTCGGTGTCGCAATAATTTCGTGTTCGCCCTTTAGCTTGAAGCGGAAGGTGTCGGCAACAATTGCTAGCTTTGTCCAGTGACATTTTTTTTCAGAAGTAAATCGTTAAAGGGTGATACGGTTAAAATTTGGTCAAGGGAAAACGCGTGTAAATCGGTGAAATCGTTTATTTAAAAATCAAATTAAATTTCTTTTTCAAGTTCAATTAGTATAAAATTCAGGAAAAATATTCAGTTAGGCTTCCGCTTTTCCAAATCCGAATTGCCGGGCCTTACGCTTGACCCCTGCCATCAGATTTTGTACAGCCACCTTGTCCACCTTCTTCGCCGCAGAAAGCCAGTTTGCCTTGAACTGCTGCTCGTCCTTAGCAGTTTTTTTTGGTCTTCTTTAGGTTCCGCTTGACAATAGCCCAGTATTTCTCAATTGGCGGAGCTCTGGCGTGTTGGGAGGGTTCTTGTCCTTGGGAACCACCTGCACGTTGTTGGCGGCGTACCACTCCATGGCCTTTTTACCGTAATGCCAAGATGCCAAATCCGGCCAAAACAGTACGGAACAACCGTGTTTCTTCAGGAAAGGCAGCAGACGTTTATTCAAACACTCTTCACGTAAATTTCTCGGTTGACAGTCCCGGAAGCTATGAAAATGCTGCGTTTTCAAGCCACAGGTACAGATGGTTTGCCATACCAGATATTTCTTTGCGAACTTTGACAGTTTCGTGTGCTTGAAAATATCTGCTACCTTTCCCTTCCTTTTGCCGTATAAAACTCCTGTCCCGGAAGCTGCTTGTAGTCGGCTTTGACGTAGGTTTCGTCGTCCATTACCACGAAGTCAAACTTCGTCAGCATCGTCGTGTACAGCCTCCGGGATCGCGCTTTGGCCGTCGTATTTTGTTTATCATCGCGATTTGGAGTCACCACCTTCTTGTAAGTCGATAGTCCGGCTCGTTTTTTGGCTCGATGCACGGTTGTAGACGATACACCCAGCTTATTTGCGGCATCTCGGAGAGATAGGTTAGGGTTTCGCTTGAAACTACCGGCAACTCTCTTTGTCGTCTCAGCGGCTTCCGGTTTTCGATTTCCGATCCAGACTTCCTGGCTGTCGACAAACGTTCCCCAAACACTTTAATTACATTTGTAACGGTTGATTCGGCAACTTTTAGCGATTTTGCCAACTTTGCGTGCGAGTAGCTGGATTTTCGCGATGCGCGAGCAAAATTATCGATACGCTGCTGTTCTTGCTTGGACGGTATTTTGACAACTGAAGAGTGAATTCCAAAATCAAAATAGGAGCAACATTCTACACACACACCTTCAAAATGAGGGATGTTCAGGTTTTTTAAATGCAAAATTGAAAGAAATACGTCGAGTTGATATTGACCAAATTTTGACCGTATCGCCCTTTATTGAAAAATGTCAACCGTTACCACCACTGAGCTCGCCCACTATACACGAGATTGATTAGATGAAGTTTGCAGCTTTTTTTTTATCTAATAATAAACAAGATTTGGAAATGTCTAAAATATCTAGAATGACGTGTTCCAGTTCATGAAATGATTTAAATCAATTCGAATGAGCACACATTGAAAAAACTCTTGTTTGTTTTAATCCCTCCTAAAAATCGATCCATTCATAAGCCTGCATAGATCAACATATTACACCGTCAGAAATCACAACCATTTCATCCCCTCCTACTTCACTGCCATTATTACCCGTCAATTTGCTTACTCTGTCGCTGCACAATTTAATCGCCATAACAATCATGATGATTGCTGCAACGGTGGCTAAAGAAATGGACGGCGCTACTGTAGATATCAAGCAAGCCAGAAGCGAGCTCTATGTAGACATGTATCACGGCGGACGACACCGATGATAATAAACAATAATGTCGCTCGCTATCTCCCCCCGGAATATCGCCTTCCGCACCGTCGTTATTATTATTATTATGTGATACCTACATCCCTTTTCATAACTTTTTATGAACTTCCCAATCATTCTGAAGAATCTACACCCACAGGGCTGAGGATTCGAAAGGAAAAGTGAAACTGAATTCCTTGTCCACCAGCTTCTCCGGTGTATTGCCACGTGCTCTTGATAATCATGCTCGAATTCAAATTAAGTCATAAATAAACTCTCCGCAGCGTGTTCCACTTGCTGCACTGCTGCCGCTGCCGCCAGGATTCATCTTTCCTCTTATGTGAAAGGATGATAAAACTCCCCCCAATTTTGTAAGCACTTTGTTACGGCTATTCTCGGTTGTTGGTTGAATGTTGATTCAGTGATTTAGATAAAAGTTATTATTAGCTTCATACAGTGGAACGAGAAGTAGTAATGGAAAATCTGTGCGTGGGTTTTTCCCGACTGCAATGCTGGGTTAAAATGGCCTAATTATTAGACTTATCATTTTAATTTGAAGCTGGCTAAAGTTGTGTATCTTTTTAGTTTGTCCTGAGGCTTGCAACGTGAGCTTCAACTCTGAAGCAATGATTCTGTCAATGTAGTCCAAAAGTTTTGAAAGTGACATCTATGGAGCAGTAGAAAAACCAACATTTCTACGCCTTTTCAATGTTTCATCTTTCATGTGAACGTACTTAAAATTTCACTTCGACCTGTCAATTCTGTTTTGGGTTTCCAAAAACTTTATGCACAATTGGGGCCGCATTTGCTAACAATCCAACAGAAACACGTTCAAATGCAATCTCTCTGAGCAACATTTGGAGCAATTTTGAATGGACAAAAAGGATTTTCTGCGTAAATTCATCACTTTTCAGGTAAGCAGTTCCAAAGCGTCTTTACGGCAGCCTATCAAGCAATTAAATCGCCATAAATGCAACATAAATGCCACTTTTGGCCCAATGTGCGGCTACTTTAATGTAATGCCATGATAATGCTTCAGTAATGCTATTTTGAATTCGAAATGCTTATTACAAGCTACAAGCATTTGAATAGCATTTGAAATCCAACTTTTCAACAGATGGCATTCAAGATGGTATAATGTATAGTGATATAATGCTGATATAATGCTGATATGAAGCTTGTTGTATCTGAAATGCAGATTTAGGGTTGAATAGCTGCATATGCTAATGCTTATTAGTAACCAGGGTATGGATTAAACTTGTGTCTACCACCATGATCTTGTATAAAAAAAGAGGCTAAGGAGTGGAGTGAACCAGGTACTTCAGTTCCGCAGCGAGTTCGTGTTCCAAGATCGACCAAGAAGGTATTAACGTCAGTTGATGAGATGCAAACGGAATATTATTGATAAATTATCTTCAAACTGGTAAGACTTTTGGACCAGTGGATGAAAAAACAGTGATAAAAAAACCCGATTTACAGAAGGAAAAAATCATTTTTTATCAAGACAATGCACCTGCACACACAGCTCAAAAACCAATCGCGAAAATTCGTGAATTGGGGTACGAATTATTGCAGCATCCACCCTATTCGCCAGATTCAGCTCTCTATGACTTCTGGCTGTTCTCACACCTAAAAAAAACCTTAAAAAAAATACCAACTGGATGGGATATTTGGCCAATCTTTTCGGAGGTAGTGTTCCTTACGAACTCGACTGTTCCATTTGCACAACAAACCCATATATTTTGTGTATGCCTATTGCAACTCAGTCAACATGGCAACAATTTTAAGATCGGAACAAATTTTCCAATTGTGTTGATTGTAATTTATCATATTCAGCAAAAATTGGCTTTCAAACTAAATTTGCTGCTATCAATGAATAAACGCCATTCAGCTGGATCATATGCAAGGATGGTTCCAAACATTTCATAAATCATTGTTTGCACGCTCTTCTTTCATTCAATAGACGCACACAATGAGAGGTTCTGCTTTCACCTCTCAAACCGAACACTGATGGGCCAAGGTAAACATTGAATGAACATAGCATGAACTTCGTCGCCAGTCAATTGTATGCGAGTTCATCACTGCTTGCTTATACAATAAATCATTTATTGATTCTTTCGTTGGCTTTTGTTGCTTATTCATTTTCGTTTCCTGATTCGATTGTATGCTAGTGCTCGAAACTTCCGATCGGATCACTTGGTGATTGTGTGGTAGCGCGTTCAAAGCAAAAATGAATCGGAAGCCGAAAAGCACAGTGCAGCCAGTAAATACAGCGGAAAAACAGAAAATATGTAGCAACTAAACGCCAAATGTTAAGATAAGGTAACATGTGTTTCTTTAGTCCAGTATTTTCTGTTTTTGGTAGATACTGATTATGACAAAGGTTAATTTGTTGGAAATGGTACGTCCTGTAAAAACGATTTTTCACATGTCACAAAACAAAAATGTATGTATTCTTCTTGAAACAGAAAATAAGCGAATATTTGTTCAGCGAACGATAATCGATGATATGGATTCTAAACCCTATTCAATTGAAATCTCGATAACGTTTATTCTTGCATGTTATGTGATACAAAATTCTTAAGATATGCATAAAACATTATGTCAATAGTCCTTAAGAAAATTGTCACGTCTTATCTTATACGTGTGGCAGGAAAATTTAAAAAAAAATTAAGTAGGCAGGTTTTTCCAGGCGGAACCTCCTTAACAAAACTTCCAACACTGTCATTCGAATTAAAAGACAATGAAAGATTCTGTTCAAATGAATGCTATCATCTCTCGTCTCCGAACATTATCATCTGGCGATTCTACTGGGTCGTATTACCATAGCCACTCAATCAACGAAGAGTGAATCACAAGTAGGTAGAGCTGTTGTCCATTCGACTTGCGTGGTGGAATGAAGTAATCTGCAAAACGTGTAATAATACTTGTCAAATTTATTGTGACGATTTCTGTGATATGAAACTTCGAATTTCTCCTTCGATAGGTCAAGGTCTCGCACCAAATCAATAAATTTGGATCGTGTAAACAATTTTGGGTTTCTTTCCAATTCCACCTCGAATTCCTCCACGAATTCTTCCTCGCTTTTAGAAACGGTTGATTCAACAAAGGGCGTTCGTTTCCATTTTGGATAAACAGAACACGGGACTGAACTTGAATGTGGGACAGGTTTTGCCATAGAAGCCATTTGTGGATACTCAACTGTATTGTAACGTCCTTGTTGCTTAACTTTTGCTAAGCAGAAATATCTATCCGTTGCATGACAGAACGGTCGACGCCATATGGTGGGCATGGCAAAGGACAAATAGCGACAAAAGATGACAAATAAGTGAGTTAGTAAGTGCGACATTACCAATTAATAAAACAAGATAATGTAAGATAATGTCGATCAGAAGAGTACTAAGTACTACGATGCTGTTTATTAGTTTATATGAAGGTTACACAAGAAATCAATTTACCTAGCGGAGTTCATTGCGGGCTTTCGTTCCGGTCGGTTGTGTGGAGGTTTCGCTCTCCTGTTTGTGCGCGAGCGCGAGTGAGTTTGAAAAAAAAAATGGCGTTTTCTCTCCGATAATGTAACCGGAATCCAACATAGTTTCGACAAAAGCACCGCCAGCGATTTTTAACGTGATAAAAGGCTTCTATTGTAGTGCGTTTGAACGTGAAAATTATTGAATTTATTGAAATGTTTGAAGCGGAGTTCAAGCTGCAATCGTGATGCTTGGAAAAAATCTTGAAGTGTAAATTTAGCAATTCTTTCATAGTGTTTATGTGTGTGAGAGTAAGCAATTTTCAATGCATTACAGTTATAAAGTTGCTCGGACGCGTGTGATGGTGTGATAAAATAATACGAAGAAATGCGAAGATTTTTCCAATGTGAAGAAAATGAAATTATATAGTGCTTTCGCAAGACTTCCACCGCATGGCTTGAAACAGCATTTCAGCAAAACTGATATAATAAAGAAGATCAAGAAAGAAGAAGACACGTGGTGATAAATTTACAGCAGTTAAAGTATAGAAAACGTTTTAATGCCTAATAAATTCAAAGTGCGTTTGTTGTATATGTAGAAAATCCGAAACTGCAAAATAGGGGCATTAATCGATTTATTTTATTTTGCTGAAAATGTATTATTGAGTAGATTTGGGTTTTCTCACATACAACAAACCGCTTTAATTAGAATTTCATGTTCATTTTATAAGCATTTAAAACGTTCGTCCATACTTTAACATGGGAGCTGTCAGATTTATCACCACTGGTGTCTTTCTTTTTCAACTGATTCTTCCATAGCTACATCGAATCATCATAATCATCATCAAGATAAGTAAACGTATAATCAATGTTTTGTATAGTATTGTATTGATGTTTTCTTTTTTCGTTGCTACTTAACCATAATCATTTTTCCGGTTGCCATGATTACGCCGTTTTTTTTCAGGTCACGTGAAATATTTCAAGCCAAATTCATGAAAAGCAGTAGAGCTTTCAGCTGAATCATCTCTCTTTATTTTACACATATGGATGAACATTTCCGCTCCCTTTTTCTCATAAATTCGTTCCTTTCATGTGCCATCATTTTGATGTAGAACTACGAACATAAGGCAGAGTTTGCATTGCGGCGTACGAATTCGAGTGTGCGCTGGTTCTGCGTTGGAGTGAAGGAATCAGTTAGTTTAGGTGACTGTTTCACTCCAGTAGCATCCAGTCCAAGAGCGGTACTGTGCACTTTGTACCCTGGTTGAATTGTGTTAATGGAAAAGCTCATTCTGTGCGTAAGAGAAGGCAAAAAAGACTATTCCTTTCTTTTTCGATCCAGTAACAATTCCTAGAAACGGAGCAATATTTTGAGGTACTTTTATGCAGCATTGTCATGTGAAGGCTAAGATTTTTTTTTCATGTGTGTGCAAACCAGGGATCTGGCGGCGGAGATTTTTTTGTAGTCAACATCTCTAACAACCAAACGTCAAAAGATTCAGTGTTTGTAAACAATGCTGGCGCTCCTACCCGTAGTATTAAAAGTCAGACGGGCCTTATTTAAATAAGGCCCGTGATATGTTGCATACTGTCAAACGCTAGTAAATAGGATAGGGTTGCCAGGCCCCTGGTGCAAACAATTAGAACTACAAGGAAAAGATAAGTTGTTTATATATTATCATAGGTATATTCTATTTTTTTTTGGGACTAAAATGCTAATTTGACAACCTGGAAGCCTGGTGTTGTTAGTTTGACAGTGGTGTGGTAAGGGTTCCGTGTGTGCCAGGAGGTCGCATTGTATTTTTTACAATTGATTTGGTTTCAGCACGCTTTGCGATCGTCTTCGCATTCCAGATTTGTCTTGGGAGAATGGAGCAGTTTGACCGGCGGTGGAAGCTGGAAGATTGGCAAGCGCTTATAAGCTGTATAGAGTTGTATTTTATTGTTTTTGATTAGTGGTGTTGTAAATGAATGTTCCTTTTGGTTTTAAAAATCGTCAGTGACTGGATCGGATGTTGATGCACGCATTGTTTTTGTATTCAGTGACCAACCAGTGGATGTCAGATGTGTTTTGTGCATGCATATACTAATCCAAATAGATCTTAATGGTTAATACTAATGTAGCTGCAACAGCGGGACTCTTCCGATGAGAGGGTGATCAGCTGTGCCACAGATAAACGTTATATCTTCGTTAACTGTCTTGCTCATAGTATTATTTAGAATGATATTATTTGAAAAGATTATTATTTTATTATTTTTGGTTTTAATATGATAATTTTTCATTGCATCTAGATTCATTTCATTAACAAAAATCACTGTTGAGATGAGATAAACTACAAATGTTTATTGTTATTTTATTTTATAGATGATACTACTAGCTGAACCCGGTGCATCATTCAGCGCTGTGTGCCATTTGGCAATTGTCTGATTTAACAATTACTCTATTTAACCCACAATATCATTATATTTGATTATATTGTTTTATTGATTTTATTTCATAGATGATTTATACATTACTGATTGTTTTTCTATGTCCATTTGTTTTTAACTTTCTTTTCCAAAACACTCACCTGTTGCGAAATTTGAGGCCTGCACACCACCAACAGTTTATGTGTACAGTTCGAGCGAACGCGGAGGATAGGAAACAAAAATTTCTCCCTATTTCTGCCAACAGTCAAACTGTTTAGAGATGGTTTGTGACTGTTTTTGATAGCTAAATTAAAAACGCACTTATTTGGTAATTTTTAATTATGAGTTGTTAGTATCCAATAGTCAGTATCCCAGCATGGTATAGTTTTCATCATATCATCACTGTATATTATTATAATCTTATTAAAATTATTCATTAAAAAAATTAATAATAATAATAAAATTTCATCTGCCTCAAGGTTAAAAGAAAGTTGATTCCAGATAGTACATACATTTCATTGAATTGTATCTTATGGTGTTTTCCTATTAATTTAGATCATTGGATATTATAGAAAATAATAAATGCTCTTCAATTCTGCTGATTATGTTTGTTACGAAACAAGAGTGGAATCGACTGGCGCTAGTGGGGTCTTCCGAGCATTTTGAAGTTTTGCCCACGCAAACCTGTGCACGCACCGTTCGCTGTCTGAAACAAATTTTAGTACTTTCATGTTCATCTAGGCGTAATTGATGGATATATTCGTTTACGTTTCCTCTGCTTGGTAATATTTTTCATTTTCAGCTGCGCATTTCTGCATTTTTTGTGGGTTTTGACTCCCCTAGCCCGGTGTGTGCGTTATTCATGGTTGTTTGCCGAGTTCACGTTTGCTAATGGCTACTCTCATTTTTTATCATTTTCATTGTTTGCCCTTGTAGGAAGTGCATATGTTTGTTGGGGTTTGATTGATTTCTATTTTAATAATAAGATCTTTTATTATCATATATTTTATATTTTTATATTTTTTATGGTGCAATTGTCATGTCAACTCTAATACTTTTTTTTTTTTTTTTAAATATGTTCCCTATTATTTCCCATCTTATTACAAATATTAAATAGTCTTCTGATCACATGAAGCCTTGTTTCTATTAATATTATTTTTCAGGAAATCCCGGATGCTTGTGCACTACGTATCATCTGTGTTCGTTGTTCAACAGGGATAACCCTCTCCCTTATAACATTTCATTACATGTGTCACATATGAGAGATCGAGGAGTTCTCCTCATCTCTCCTTCTGAACTTTAACTACTATTCCATGAATTAAATCCATTCCGTCTCTAAGTAGTATAGGATTGTGTCTGGATGTTTTTGTTGAGAGATGTTGTGATTGGATATTTCACTTGTTTCGGAGGTCGTCAGGCCGGACACTTACATTGCTCAAGTTGCAATTTTTTGGATGTGGCTGTAGGCGCCATAGGGAGGAATTTTCGGAACACGTCTTGTGGAGTGGCCTGTTGATTCGCAAAAGTAGTCAAGTATCTTTTTATTGAGATTTTGTCATTGTTGATTGGATTGACGTTTGTTTATTTTTTTTTCGGCTTTTTATGTCTTTTTGAATGTTGAAACATGTTAAGTGATGGTTTTGTTTCTCAGTGACAGACCAGTGGATGTCAGATGTGTTTTGTTGCTGCATGTGGCATGTACACGTAAATTACATGCATACGATCAATACCAAAGGGGGATGGGGGTCTGCATTGTGTCAGACGAGGTTAGGGCTGGATGAGAGATCGGTCCTCAACATCGGAATTTTGATGTATTTCCGTGGTCTATTGAAATAAACCACCCACACTTGTGCGTGGCCCCAACAGCATCCCTACTGTTGGTTTAAATTGGACATCAAACTCGATATTCTTAACGTATTCTTGTATTCCATTGAAATAAACCACCCATACTTGTAAGTGGCCCTAGCAGCATCCTTACTGTTGATTTAAATCGGTCCTCAAACTCGATATTCTTAACGTATTCTTGTATTCCATTGAAGTAAACCACCCACACTTGTGAGTGACCCCAACAGCATCCCTACTGTTGGTTTAAATCGGTCTTCAAACTCGGTGTTTTAAAATACTTTTGTATTCTGCTGAAATAAACCACCCACACTTGTGCGTGGCCCCAATATCATCCCACTGTTGGTTTGATTCGGTCCTCAAACTCGGTGTTTTAGCATACTTTTGTATTCTGCTGAAATAAACCACCCACACTTGTGAGTGGCCCCAACGGCATTCCTACTGTTGGTTTAAATCGGTCCTCAAACTCGATGTTCTTAACGTATTCTTGTATTCCATTAAAATAAACCAACCACGCTTGTGAGTGGCCCCAACAGCATCCCTACTGTTGGTTTAAATCGGTCCTCAAATTCGATATTCTTAACGTATTCTTGTATTCCATTGAAATAAACCACCCACACTTGTGAGTGGCCCCAACAGCATCCCTACTGTTGGTTTAAATCGGTCCTCAAACTCGATGTTTTTAACGTATTCTTGTATTCCATTGAAATAAACCACCCACACTTGTGAGTGGCCCCAACAGCATCCCTACTGTTGGTTTAAATCGGTCCTCAAACTCGATGTTCTTAACGTATTCTTGTATTCCATTGAAATAAACCACCCACACTTGTGAGTGGCCCCAACAGCATCCCTACTGTTGGTTTAAATCGGTCTTCAAACTCGGTGTTTTAAACATACTTTTGTACTCTGCTGAAATAAACCACCCACACTTGTAGAGTGGCCCCAACAGCATCCCTACTGTTGGTTTAAATCGGTCTTCAAACTCGATGTTCTTAACGTGACTTTTGTATTCCATTGAAACAAACCACCCACACTTGTGAGTGGCCCCAACAGCATCCCTACTGTTGGTTTAAATCGGTCCTCAAACTCGGTGTTTTAACATACTTTTGTATTCTGCTGAAATAAACCACCCACACTTGTGAGTGGCCCCAACAGCATCCCTACTGTTGGTTTAAATCGGTCCTCAAACTCAATGTTCTTAACGTATTCTTGTATTCCATTGAAATAAACCACCCACACTTGTGAGTGGCCCCAACAGCATCCCTACTGTTGGTTTAAATCGGTCCTCAAACTCGATGTTCTTAACGTATTCTTGTATTCCATTGAAATAAACCACCCACACTTGTGAGTGGCCCCAACAGCATCCCTACTGTTGGTTTAAATCGGTCCTCAAACTCAATGTTCTTTACGTATTCTTGTATTCCATTAAAATAAACCACCCACACTTAGGAGTGGCCCCAACAGCATCCCTACTGTTGGTTTAAATCAGTCCTCAAACTCGATGTTCTTAACGTATTCTTGTATTCCATTGAAATAAACCACCCACACTTGTGAGTGGCCCCAACAGCATCCCTACTGTTGGTTTAAATCAGTCCTCAAACTCGATGTTCTTAACGTATTCTTGTATTCTGCTGAAATAAACCACCCACACTTGTGAGTGGCCCCAACAGCATCCTTACTGTTGGTTTAAATCGGTCTTCAAACTCGGTGTTTTAACAAACTTTTGTACTCTGCTGAAATAAACCACCCACACTTGTGAGTGGCCCCAACAGCATCCCTACTGTTGGTTTAAGTCGGTGCCAAAATTTAAATAGCTTTAATGTGCATCTCTGTACAGAGAGAATGAATCGGGAACATAGTTAAATATCTTATTCGCTGCCGACGTCAGTTGAATTCAGCACACCGTTTACCAAAACGGATCCGGCTGCAAACCCAACCATTTTATCCAACATCCCAGTGATTTCTCGTGGAAGTGCAGAGGTGTTCTCGGCTTCCAACAAAGCGAGTATCACGTCAACATATTCCTACCCATTCCCTATTTGACCTGCATTCGGACGAGGCCGGCGCCGGTATTGCCTTAGTTTAAGATCACCAGTTCTTACACATTGAGGATGTATGCTAGTCCCAAGCATCATTTATTGGTTCTTTGTGTAATAACAGCTGATCTGGCAATAACGGAGTAGCAACCTCGGGCGGTCAATCATGCTCATGCTCATGCTCAGGTTACACAAGAAATCAATTTACCTAGCGCCTGATCCACCTAGCCAAGCACGTTTTGCACGAGCTACATAACATTTTCGGAATCCACAGTTCGTCAAAGTCTCCAGGATCCAATTTAAAAAAAATGCCTGTATGCGGGTGGCAACGAAGCAGTGAAATAGGCCGATTTTTGTATAAATATAGTTGCCATAGGCATAACAGAACTTGTGTGGATCATTTTTGCACTTGAATTCACGTTTTGTCGTACACATGGTTAAGCAATGTTGAAGCAAGAAGCTATCAAATTGAGTTGACTGCGTTAGGTTCTCACCGAGCGGACTCACAAATACTAGCGCATAATACATGGTTGAAAATAACCCATTTTATTTTGCGTGACAGCTGGCAGAGGTTGAAAACAAACTATATGTAGGTAATGTTACTAGTGTTTCTATATTATGGTTTCAGTTGAAAACCGAATTTCTCGACTAGCGACAATCGATTTTACCGTACAGCGCACTACTTCCGACATTAGGTATAACGTACAGAACGAGAGTCAATTTGATTGTCGCTAGTCGATAAATTCGATTTTCAACTGAAATCATAATATTTATGTATGTGCGAATGTAGGCTTGCATAAATCAGTGGATGTATGTGTGTGCATACTTATATATGAGTGTTAAATATCGAATCTATTCAATATCATTTCTACCTTCAAATTCCATCAATTTACTTTAATACTCATAACTTCGACAATTATCAATTTATTTCATCCATTAAAGGCTCATTTTCTTCTGTTTTCGATGGGATCCCATTATAGTATAAATTTTTGAATCGTGTTATCTCATTGGAAATGTTGATTAAAATGAGATTTTTATGGAAAATTTGCTGAAAAACAATGCAATTAACTTTTTAATAACTCCAAAATCATTTTTTTAATCAGGATATAATGTTTAAGTGAACGATAGAAAATTTGTTGAGTTGCATTTTCATAAAAAAGTTTATTTAAAATGATATAATGATCATCACCTTATCGAGTTCAAAAATGTAATCTAGTGTAATTACTGTGAGATGCCATTTGAAAGAGTGTGAGTAATCATATTGCATCATTTTCATGTGACTATAACTTTTAAGCCATTGAGTACTTTCAATTTAAATTTTGGCTGAAATATCAATGTTGAAAATTCAAAGTGCATTGTTTAATATAGTGTAAATGATTACATTAGTAGCTGTGCAATCGTTGTGAAGATATAGCCGGAAGAACAGCAGCGGTGCAAACAAATTGTGCACACTTACCTTGAAAATCCGTATTTGTCTCATCGTGTCATTAGCAGGAAGCTGGGAATGATACAATCTACGGTAACTCGTGTCGAGATGGCGAGACTCATGTAAGAGCAGACTTCCGGCAACTTCCGGGGCTCCAGTTATTTACCTCTCATCCTGAGGACGAAAATGTCAAAGATTGCCAAAAAATATATGATTTGGCAAACAATTTGATAGTGTGGAAAGCGGAGCACCCCATTCGTAACAACCGGGACGGTCAATGGGCAGTAGGGTGCCAATCTAATGTATGGAAAAAAAATCGGCCATCGAATTGCCAAAAATGGTGTGCTCAAAAGTCGGGAAAAGTACCTATGCAAAATTTGAGCTAAATTGGACTTCGTTAAGTGAATCCGGTGAAATTTGATCCATGAAAAATGTGTTTCCTTGTACGTATTCGTCATTGGTACGTTTTTTCATTTGAATTATTCAAAAGAAAACTCCAATGATTATCGAAGTATTGCATGCCAACAGAGAATCATGGTTAAAAACTATACCAAACAATGTTGATTGGTTATATTTGTTAGACATACAGGTATACCTCGATATTACGTACATCAACTTTCTCACTTCAAATCGCAATTGTTCTTATGCAATTTCAGATTGATCTGATCTCTAATACAACCAAAATAAAGAGCAGAAGATTGATCTTTCTTTTGGTTCTATCAGATTTCAAAGGTATACCTGTATTTTGTTTTGTTTTAAATTTCCAACGTTAAGGTCCACCTTGATGCAAGATGAGAAAATCAATAAAATTGTCACACGATGGTATAGGAGCTCTTTGAATACATTTGTCTACAATATCCCATTCAAGTTCTATTTATTTTTGTTTTTGTGTATTTTTTATTTTTTAACTTAATGCAATTTCACCACCCTGATGAACAATTACATATCAAATCTAGAGAAAATCGTCAAAAGGTCGAAAATAACATTTGTAAACAATGACTTAAAACTTAAATTTCCTGGAAATGCCAGGTTGCTAACATCTACATCCACTACCAACTGGAGGGTAATAACTCCTTGTATCTATTTCTGGTGCTATTTGGTTCGTGGGAGCAAGTAGATCCCAGAAAAATGCGCTAGAAGTTATTGTTTACAAATGTTACTTTCGACCTTTTGACTATTTTGTCTAGAAATATTGGCAATGACCTACGATGCCACAGGAGATGTGTAAATACTATTGTCTTCACTATTCCATTAAAATTCTCCATTGTTTTTTTAAAGGACCACGCTTATGGAACATAATTGAGCCACGCTAATGAAATATCACGAAGAAAATGTAAATAATGGCCTATGATCATAAAAGAGGTGCTAAAATGCTTTTGTTTTCAATAACTTATTCAAAAAAAAAAGGAAAAAGGACGTTCCTCTTCTCAAGTAGGTGAAAATTTCGGTCTCTGCTCTAAATATGTACTAGAGTGCTACAAAAGGAACAACGTCGTATTTGTACCAACGGAGACGAATCCACCAAACTACTCAGAATCGCCCTATCGAGACATTCTGGGCTTTGACGAAGGCGAAGCTGAGAAAACATATGAAACCAGCGAATAGTATTGAAAAATTGGCCAAAAGTGGTTAAAATGGTAGGAGAAAACACTGTGCAGAAGCTTATATGTTAAGGGATAAGTTGGAGAACTCGCCTACCCTACAAAAAATCAAGCAAATTGAAGTGAAGATGGAAACAAAACATTGTTATTTACTATATTTGAGAATAAAATAATCAAAAATCACAGTATGGCCTTTTTCATTTGAGAAAGAAAGTGGATTTATATTTTTCGGAACGGTCTATAAAAGCATTATGAAATGTTACGTTGACTGCAAAATCAAATATGTTCCCCAGTTTGAATTAATTCGGACTAGAGTTCAGTGTTAGATCTAACGCACCATAAAAAGGTTACGGGTTTCGAAATTGTGTAACTTTCTATCCCTAGAATGGTTTTGCTGAGTCTAATATTATTTTCCGTCGTGCTTCTCCCTAATTTTGTGATCAGTAACTTCAATTGTGCATTGGTAGGGCTTGGAAAACTCTTAATTGAGAAAATATAGCTAAGATCAAAGTTAAGAGTAGACAAAACATTTGCCACCGAAGTAGAAGAGAAAAAATACTTTTACGTCATCCAGCCTGTGTTCTTATCACTACAACTAATAGAAATTTTAATTAAAATTATTTTCCTCCTTTTTCCATCGCATAAAAACATTACACAAACTTGTCTGTCTCGTTTATAAAATCTTTGCAATGGCAGTAAAACTTCTACGAGGTGTGGCACTCTTTTTCTGCCTCCCGCAGCTTGTATTCCAACGCAACCCGGTAGTTACTGTGGTGAAGGAAAGCGAAAACTTGATAGCGGCTCGGTCATTCCAGTTTCAGCCGGCCGGACTGAAAACATACGGATTGCGTAATCGCTATCTTTGGCTGCTCTTTTTTTTTCTCCTTTGGTCCATTTCTTCGCTGATGGTAGAAGATACCATGCTGAGCTGCGGTTTATGACGCTGCCTGAGCGGTTTACTGCTTAGGAGATTTGGATCTTGTCCTTTTTAATTTGAAAAAAAAAAATCATTTTAATCTATTTTAAATGAAGTTTACATTTTAAAACATGATAAAGGGATAAGATAGAATGTCTTCTTCGGTCGCTCCGACTAGAGGATGCTGAAGCGAAGGTGAATTCTCAAGCACGCGAAACGAGTTCGAGAGACCTTCGATGATCACAACAAAAAATGGATTCTCGTGCTGTGCATTGTTGTAGACCCCATCTGTAGAGAGCGTCACGAGCGACATAGACTAGGCAGCTGGACACTGTCGGTACACGGAACGCTTATTCATCACCCCGTCACCGTCGTCGTCGTCGTCGTCGTCGTTCACCAATCATTGACTCGTCGTCAAGACGCAGCAGAATAATTGAACTGTGTTCTACCGCGCTTCAGCATTCAGCCTTGACACCATTTCCGATGCGTTGCAGCTTTTTTGCCGTTGTTTGTATGTGCTCCTCGCACAGGAGGTTTGCATTATATCTATTAACAAGTGCAAATTGATGGACACTTACTGCTTGTATGGAGAATCCGGGTTCAGTTGTAAGCAGCGAATAGTAACTTGAAAGTCGGGTAGATTCAGGGTTTGAAAGGTTGCTGAGGAATATGAGTCACCTTTTGAGCATTGGGATTACCTACACAGAAAAAAATAATTAATTTTAACAAGCACGTAAAATTTCCCCTCGTGTAATTCCAAGCCAAAGGAGCGTAAACAATTATATTGTTTGCAATCTTTCATACAACAGGCTTGATTCAGGCGTTTTCTGGCTTAAATTTACATGCAATATCGCATTATTTTCTGCCAAATCTGGCATTCCCTTTATGTGCATTAGATAACGCAGAAAATTCAGTGTTTCTTTTTATCTGTGTATATGGTTAGCATGCAATTGATTGTTGGGTTGAAGACAGGCTAAGGGTTCATCTCAACAAATACTGTTGAGTTGTTGAAAATTGAAAAATAATAGCCAATGCTACAGAACAACGTGGAATTACAACACAAGATGCTTTCAATTATGAGAGCATTCGGAATGATAATGGAAGGTATTGGAACAATGTTGGTATTTAACTCAACAGAGTAACCACACCGAAGTTACTTCAATTTCTTGAAGAAGACAATGAAAGGTGTCAGTTGAGCAGCTCTCAGGGGGTTGAGGTCTAATATTCGTCATACCGAGCGAACATTGCAATCGAATTTTACTGTTCCAAATAGCTTGAATTACAAAATGCCATGTTTTCATCAAAATTGTACTCAATTATTAATTATTTAGATAACAACACTCTGAACATAATTATGGTATGCAGATACTGTTTGGGATATCGTTTAAAAATTCAAACATTTTGATTTTTGGTTTGTTTAGATATGACGGAAATTTGTCTCTATTGCAAAAGAGTATCTTATACCCCATTGCTGCTCAAGAATCTACCAGTTCGAAGAAGATAACAAAAGAAGTGAAGCGCCAACCTCGGGTGTTGTTTTCCGTCGTCGTCGTCTTCGTCGTCTACCGTACAATTGAAATTACCGTGAGAATTTTGCCATATCAAAAGAACTGACCCTAATTGTTTACATAATTCATAATAGACGAGAGGCACCATAGTTTTACGCTGTTTTGTGATATAAATCAGCCGTTTTTTTTTTGCAAGGCCAATAATGCTAATGATTCAACAGAATCAAAAGGGGATACATTTTGCTACCCATAACCTTGGAGAGTTTCTTCACAGGTGCTGCTTACATAATTCAGTTGGTTTGTGTTCTCGGTACACGTATGCTAATATTGTTTTACAGTCATAGCCTGGTGATTAAAATTGATGTAAGCAAAAGACATGTTATGCGTGGTGATTAATAGCATTATTATGAGAATTTGTTACCGTGTAGCCATCGTTCACTGAGTGGGTTACCTTGCTTAGTACTATCAATACACTGTAGGCCAGATCATAAAACTGACTGGAAAAAAATGATAGCTCTGAGGGATTATGTTGGCATGGTGGTGCTTTGGTGTCTTCTCAGCTAGTCAAAGTATACGTGAGTAGATAATTTCAGTTCAGTGGAGTCATATTTTATAAGTTATGTTGTGTATATTTCGAACCAAGTATTCTACACTGCGCGAACAAATCGAGAGAAATTAATAAGAATATCGTATGGAAATTTGCCAGAAGATATTATTGCAATTTTCATACGATTCTCTAATGGAAAGAAGTTCATAGGACGATCGTATGAAAATTTTCCGTACAGAAAAAAAGTGAAAATCGGGATTTGAACCACGAATTTCGGGATCCAGAGACGAGCCACAATCCCACGAGTGATAAGTGATGTCAATTGAAAGGGTGTAAGAGGCATGTTTTTCTCGACAAATGCAACAATAATCTTTTCATCAATCTTAAGTGATTTTAAAAGTTAATTTTGCTTTTTGAGAGCTAAGGGATAGGCCATAAACAATGTTTTCTCATATTTGTGGGCTTAAGATAACATTTCAATGTTATATTTTGTGTGTGAACGATGTATGTGTGTTTCTTTATTCTTTTTTTTTATCACGAAATGATTATTTGTTATCATTGTACTTGGAGCGGTTGCGTCGAATACCCAAATTAAGATGCCTCCTGTTTTCATAAGAGCAGGTGTCAACATGGATATTTTGAAGAATCAACAGCTTCCGTGGATCCAAAATAACTTCAATGATCACGATAATTGTTTTTCCAATAAGATGAAGTACCATGTCATACCTCTAAACGCCCTGCCTGGCTGAAGGAGAACATATCATATTGGTGGAAAGATGTTCTGCCTCCAAGCATTCCATATTTGAACTTGATAGGTTTTTTTTATTAATTGCAATGATCGTGCATTTTTTCTCTGATTTTCAGATTTAAGGCAATACCAATTGTTTTCACTCTACCTAACAATTTCTTAACAAACTCAAATAAAAGTGCTTTCAAACACTTTAATTATTTTCATGTATAGTTTATCAGCCATTCAATTATGAAAACAATTTTGTTTGCTCTAAACAAATTTGGTTCCTTTGCTTTGTGTTAACATGAGACATATGAAAAATATGCTTCTAATCCATGGTTAATTTAATCAGAAACAACATTTTTACTACGTTATTAATAAAACAGGCTAATGTTGGCACCATTGAAAAAAATAAGACCCCTTCATTGGGTCTACGGTTTTCTTGTTAAATCATTGTTATTTTATCTTTGGAAACAATTGGTTTATAACGTATGACTATTGTCTGTGCATCTAGGCTACATAACTTGGTTTATCGGTTCAATTTGGCCAATGTAAGAATATCTGAAGATTGTGAATCGGTTCAGCTTAACCAGTGAACTCATGATGTCTAAAACGTTGAAGAAATCAAAAATTACGTGGAAATGAACAATTCCAAATTGATTTATTATTTCTCAATTGCTTTGAAATTCATTAGTAATTATGATAGCAGCACGATTTTGTTGATTATTGCTAAATAAATGACATATTAACTAAATATACCGAATGAAGGAGCTAGGCTAACATTACATCCTGTTACCCAATACAGGGGATAGACAAAATGATAGGAACAGGCAAAATTTTGATGAACTTTGTAATGCTCAAACTGCATGAAATATTATCCGATTTAATTTCGCCAAGAAGCATTCGACTGGCAAGCTAATGGAAATTTATATCTTGGTAACAAAATTGGCCATGGCTCTCGGACATCGTAGTTATTCTGGGTTTCCGGAGAGGCTATCTCACATGTTGAATTTGTGATGAGATTTTGTACAAGATGCCGTTGTCAAACAATTTTTTTTCAGTAAGTTCGCGTCAAAAATTTACCAAGCGTATGAATTGCTGATTACAAGAATTACATGCTTTTTCTTCTTGGGTTTTCATCACCTTATTATAACCTTAAAGTGGATCCTTGACCATATTGGCCACCCTCGAAACCACCGGAATGGCCCCAGGGGAACCTGTAGTAGAGGCCATTTATGATTTTACACAGAAACATGCCGTGCGGCAGCTCTATCTTCATGATTTTTCATAACCATGATTTTGATAGACTTGAGAAAGCCATTGGCTAAATTGGCCACTCCCGGAACATTTTTGGGGGAAACCTGTAGTAAAGATCGATTACAATTTTACCACAAGATATGGACTATAAGAATCACTGTATAGCCTAATCCAGCTTCCTGGTACCTTTGAGGATCAATTTACTTAGCCGTGGCTCGGATAACCAAGCATAATTCGATTGAGTATAGGGTTTTATTAGTAGCGAGTTGGTCCTCCATCCGCTTCCAGGACGGCTTCAATCCACCTGGGATGGAGCTGTAGAGGGTAAGAATGACGTCCAGTGGTATTTTATACCACTCGTCGACCAAAATTTTCTCCAATTCTTTCAAGCACGAAGGGTGTGGGAAAACATTCCGAACCAATGCAACCAATGCAGTCGGTGCGAATCAAAACAAACCCAAAAAAGGAGAGAGTTCCTCTCCCATGTGCGCATCAATAAACAGAGTGCACACAATAGATCGCTAGAATAACTATACAAGCCACAGAGGTACATGAGCGGCTTTCCATGCGTCAATTTTTGCCTGTTGAAGTGGTGGACTTGTTCCGTTGCTAAAACTTACCCCGCAGTGGGATGTTAGGCAAAGATTGACGTCCATGGTTCGAGTACCATTGGATACATGCGCTTACGCTCAATTTTCAAAAACATCTGTTATATTTCCTACCTGACACACTCTGACGGAACTTTCACCACTTTTTCTCTTCACATCTTTCATTCTAGCCAAAAACATTAATGTTCACTCTTGGTGCCTCATGGTGATGAGCGCACATCTCCTTCTACATCTATCATTTCAGTTAAATTTAATTTTCGCTGCTCCAAGAACCAGTACATTCGAATAACTTGAAATCTCAAAGCAATTACTCTTCCCAGAACTTCTCAGAAAAACATCCCTGACCTTCTCTTCTCAGAAGAACTTCTCTAACCTTCCTTGAAGAACTTCCAAGAATTTTTCTGAAGAACTTCTTTGAAATTCTCCGAAAAACTTCATTGAACTTCTCTGAAGAACTTCTCTGAAGAACTTCCTCAAAGTTCTCTGTAGATCTTCCCTAAGCTTGTTTAAAGAACTTCCCTGAATTTCTATGAAGAACTTCCCTTAAGTTTTTCTGAAGAACTTCCCAGCCATTATATTTCTGAAATGCTCTTGAGGATTTTCGCAAACTTCGGTGAAGAGTTATCTGAAGTTCTCTGAAGCACTTCCCCAAAGTTCTCTGCAAAACTTCACCGATGTTCTGTGTTGAAGCTCACTGAACATTCCCCGAAAATCTCTGCAGAACTTCAAAAAGTTCTCTGACGTTCCCTGAAGCTCCTCTAAAGAACTCTCCTAAAGTTCCTCTGAAGAACTTCCCTAAAGTTCCTCTAAATAACTTCCCTGAAATTTCATGAAGAATTTTCCCAAACTTCTCTAAGTAATTACACGAAGCTCTCTGAAAAATTTCCCCGAAGTTCTCTGCATAACTTCTTCTTAGTTCTTTGTACAACTTCCTCGAAGTTCTCTGAACAACTTCCTCGAAGGTCTCTGCAGAACTTCAACGAAGTTCTCTGAAGAACTTCTCTGAACTTCTATAAAGAACTTCTCTGAATTTCGGTGAAAAACTTTCCTGAAGTTCCTCTGAAGAACTATCCTTTAGATCTTTGAAGAACCTTCCTGAAATTTCTCTGAAGAACTTCCCTGAAATTACTCTCCCGATATTATCCGAATTTTTTACTAAACTCCTCTGAATAATTATCTGAAGTTCTCTTAAGGACTTCCCTGTACTTCTCTTAAGAACTTCCCTGAAGATTCTCTCAAGAACTCTGAAATTCCGCTGAAGCACTTCCCTGTAGTGCTTCTGAAAATTTTTCCTGAAATTACTTTGAAGAGTTTTCCTGAACTCCTTTGAAGAATTATCTGGAAATTCTCTGAACTACCCTGAACTTCTCTGAAGAAATTCCCCATACTTCTCTAAAGTTCTCTGAAGAACTTCCCTGAAGTTCTTTGAAGAACTTCCCTGAACTTCTCTACTGAAGCACCTCGAACTTATCTAAAAAACTTCTATTAACTTTCCTGAAATTCCTCTGAAAAAGTTTCCCGAACTTCTCTGAAGAATTATCTGATATATTATTTCTCTGAATAACTTCCCTTATCTTCTCTGAAGAACTTCCCTGAACTAGTCATCCGGATCTCCATAACCTAGCTTTTTCAGCAGAGAAACCTTAATTCTCAAGCCTTCAAGGCGAGCAATCCACGATTTTGTCCAGATTTTCGAATCAATATGATGCAATTGCAGCAACTTTTTCATTCTCTGTCCATAGCTACCGAATGAGCTCATGATTAGTTACGAAATTTATTTTTATAAACTCGCAACTGCGACCACAAAGAAAATCAATCGTGTGTGCACCGAAAAAAGTTAGGAGATAGCGTTGTGGCGAAGAATTCTACTACATAGCTACTATTACGTCATAGCTCATATTTTTGCAAACCCGTTTCTCGAATCTCATAGAATAATGGTATAGATATCTTTGAAAAATTCTGCCTCCAAAAACCCCCACAGGCCAAATTTGGTTCCATTTTCTTGAATAGTTCTCGAATTATGCAGAAATTTGTGTTTTATTTGTATGAGAACCCCCCTTTCATACGGGAGAGGAGTCTTAGCCCATCATAAGAATCTTGTCCGGTGTAAAAAACCCCTACGTACACAGTTACATAACAGCAGGGATAATTTTCATGTTTGGTTTAAATTTGTGTCTCATTTGTAGGAGAGCCCTCCTCTTACAAAAAGACGAAAGGTTTCAAACCTTCGTTGAAACATTTCTTGTCTTCTAAAACCTCCACATGCCAAACATGGTTCCATTTGTTTCATTAATTCTCGAGTTATGCTGAAATTTCAGTTTCATTTGTATGGGATCTCGAACTATCATAATATCCTTTCTTGGTCTCCAAAACCTCTGCATACAAATTTGAATAGCTGTAGAGATAGTTCTCAGGTTTGGTTGAAATTTGTGTTTCATTTGTATGGTAGCCCCCTTGCCCGAAAGAAGAACGGTCTCAAACCACCAGATAAACATTTCTCGTTTTCAAAAATTCACCCATGCCAAATTTGGTTCCATTTGCTTGATTAGTTATGCGAGTTATGCAAAAAATCTGTTTCATTTGTATGAGAGCCGTCCCTTCGTGATAGGGAAGGGGTCGCAAATCACCATAGAAACATTTCTTACCTCCAAAAACCCCCACATGCCAAATTTGGTTCATTTGTATGATTAATTCTTAAATTATGATGAAATGTGTGTTTAATTCGTATAGGAGCCCCCCTTTCAGAAGGTGGAGGGATCTCGAACTATCGTAAGACCTTTTCCCGAACTTAAAAACGCCTTCATACAAATTTGCATAGCGGTAGGGATAGTTCTCATGTTTGATTGAAATTTGTGTTTTATTTGTATGGGTGCCCCCCCCCCCTTCCAGAGAGAGGAGGGGTCTTGAATAACCATAAAAGCATTTCTTGGCTTCAAAAACCCGCCCATGCTAAATTTAGTTCCATTTGCTTGATTAGTTCTCGAATTATGCAGATATTTGTTTTTCATTTGCATGGGAGACTCCCTTTGTAGAGGCGGTAGGTGTCCGATCAGAAGCGTATAACATAAACATTACAAAATTATAACAAACCTGGATACGACTAACTGATTATGATATAAATTTGTTCAAAACATTTGATTCTGGATAATTGTAAAACATACTTATAACAAATTATGATATAATGCCCTGGGAGGCACATGCTGCGTAAAGAAGGTAAATTAATTTTATCACTTGATGATATGATTTTGCTACATCGTAACAAAACTGTTACAAAGTTTGTTTTGTTTATGTTATATGTATATCATAGTTTGCTATAATTTTGTTATCTCTAGAGGATCTTTTGTTAAAATTTCGGTTATTTTAACAACATCCGCAATCTAAATTCTAACAACCTCTCTTATAAAAACAGCGTAACTAAATAACAAAACTTGAAATAATGTTGTTGTTCACTTTTAGTCGGGTGACCATGAAAACATTTCTCGCCTTCAAAAACCTCCACATAACAAATTTGGTTCCATTTGTTAAATTAGCTCTCAATTTATGCAGAAATTTGTGTTTTATCCCCCCCTCTCCCTTCCAGAGGGCGAAAAAGTCTCAAACCGCCATCAAAACGTTTCTCTCTTCTGAAAACTTTGATTCCATTTGCTTAGTAACACAGCAAAAAATAATTAATTTTAACAAGCATGTAAAATCTCTTCTCGTTTAATTCCAAGCCAAAGGATGCGTAAACAACGAAATTGTTTGCAATTTTTCATGCGCCATGCAACAACGTTGGCAATCTTTCATAAAATAGGCTAGATTCAGGCGTTTTCTGGCTTTAGTTAACATGAAATGTCCCATTATTTTCTGGCAAATCTAGCATTCCCTGTGTGTGCATTAGATAACGCAGAAAATGCAAGTTCTTGAGTTATGCAGAAATCTGTGTTTTATTTGTATGGAAGCCCCAACTTTTAGAAAAGGGAGGGGTCTCAAGTCACCTTTGAAACATGTTTACGTTCATAAACCTCTACCCTTCTAAATTTGATTCCATTTGCTTGATTTGTTCTCGAGTTATACAGAAATTTGTGTATCATTTGTATAAAAGCCCCCCCCTTTCTGAATGGGGAGAGGTCTCTAACTACCACTGAAACATTTATGACCTTCGGTCTAGTTGCATTCAACCTAATCGCTCCCAAACGCTATATCAGAGCTTTTTTTGGAAACCCATTTGTTGTTCCTACCAAAATACTTGGATAACAGTCATCAATAACAGACGTCTCTCTTCTTCATCCCGATTTTCGATAATTCCATACCACACCGTCTGTATACTCCTTTATTCCAAGTTCCATTCATCCCGAAATCCTCCCGCAACCCTACCCTTCAATACGCATCGATTGTACTCACCATTAGTGATCAGTAGAAGCGCCACCACAAGCCCCACTAGGACTAAATCCCTGGCTCTGGCAGCATAGGTAGCGTTAATCCGACCGTTCTGTGGCTTGGGGCGCCATTGGCAATACTCCTCACTTTGTCTCCCAGGTTGGGAACTTCTCCCGCCTTGCCCGCTGCTGGTGGAAAGCATGATGGCGGCGGCTCGATTTTGGTTTCGGTTTGGTTTGATTTGGCTTGGCTTGGTTGGTTCGTTGGTTTTCGTCGGGGATACCTTTTTCCGTGCGCTCAGCTCCCCCGAAACGGAACGGAACTGACGAGTGCGAGAGTGGTGAGTAACTGTGTTTGGCTCGAGAAAAATATCCTTACGTTTCCAAAATGGCGGTCACATCCGCTGGGTTTGTGCGAGCGCGGAAAATTTTCTTCGTTATTCTTGGACACTTGTTCGGCAAGGAAAATTTCCTTTCGAATTGATCTTCGAGGTTCTTCTTAGAGATGAAATACTTCCTTTGTTGGTTACTTATTTAAACTAGCTAATTTCTATGCACACATTTAAAATTTGATACTTTTAACACTTGCAATTATTGTCATAGATTTATCACAGATTTTTTCTATTTTTACACTTTATGTATTTATTTTCTAGTTGATTATTGTCTTCTTTCCTGGTATTCCTTTCAATGGGTTGGATTCGGAGAAACAAAAATAACTTAAACGAAAATCAAATCATTTGTTTTTGAACACTGTCACATAGTTGGTTTGTATTTTTTTTTCTTTCGTCGAAGTAATACTGAAGATTTCTAGATGATTTTTTTCGATACTAACCGATCCACACAACTCAAACCATTTTTAAGATGATGCCTTTTACATTATTTATGATGATCCGCTGATTAGCTTACGCCGCACCCAATTTCGTTTTGTATTATTTCGTAGCATTAATTCATGGATGGTTATTAACAAATGCAAAATTTACAGGGAGGACCCAATTTATGATTAAACTTCCAAACCGAATGAATCAGTCAGCATTTCACACTTGACTGCACGGCGATGCACGGATGCAGAATTTAAAATTGTAAGCAAGGTACCACCAGCGCGTCGCGATTCACCAAAATTCAAATGACTTCATCACCAGTTGACAAAAAATGCTCTGAATTCCAATAGACTAGTTGTAACATTATCCAAACATTGTACAAAGTGATCTGCCACGGCGCCCCCGCCAAATCGTCGATTTGTTCAAATCGTTCACAAACTTTTCCCAGCCCGTTTACATTGGACCGCTCCAAAATGGGGATATACACTTAAACTACTGCTGCTGCTGCTGCTGCTGCTGCTGCTGCTGAGCCCCTTCAAACACACATTGTGTGTACCACATACATTCCAACCGGATCGGGGCGGGTTGTAGTGGCTAGCGTTGGAAATGTGCTTTCGCCAGGGATTCTCGTCTCGGACTGAGTCTCGTTCGCGGTTTGGAGTTTTGCGTAGGTAAACTATGCTCCCTTTCACAGTGGGTCCCCCCAAATGGCGGTGGAGTTTTGCGAGCGAGAGAGAGAGAGAAGCATCGAGAGCAGAGAGGCTAAGAGCAATTTCTGTTTCTCGGCCTGTCACCCTCTTCGTGGCGGAGGCATGGAAACCATTGAAGATTTGAAAGCACCATGCCACGGAACGGTGGTGGTTGTAAAGCTACCACCCCGGTCACAGTCCCGATGGGATGAAGAAGGATGTTCGCACGATGGGGGAGGATGCATCCATGCCGCCGTAATGGATGGATGCGGGATGTGTGGTTGGTTGGTCGATATGGTGTGTGGTGGAATGCTTTCGCTCTCATTCGACAGAGAGTGACTGTGTCGGTAAAGTGAATGGGGTTTGTTGACGGTAGGTTAGTTGGAGAATTTTTATGGGTTTTAAATTAAAAGGTGCAGTTAAGCGGTTTTACTAGTATTTGTGCACATTAGTTAAAATAAATTAAAATTGGATTCTTGAGAATTATATCACAGAATCCTAAGAACATACATATGACCGAATTCACGTTAGTTGAATATTCACTCCTCATTTCTGAAGAACGCTCGGACTTTTCTCTACCTCTAATTAGATTATGCACACCAATCTCCGTAATTTTTTGTAGATACAGGATGGCAATTCTTCATCTGGTACTTCTCTAACAGCTCCTCGAAATAAAGACTGTATTAGATGAAATTTGGACACACAAAATAGGTCATCAAAAATTTTCCTTGAGCCCGATTCTTTTCAAACTTTTTGGAAATAAAGTACTACTAAATGGTTAAGTTTTGACATCATTGGTTTATCAAACCTCTTCTCCCAACCCAAATGCCCGAACGTTTGCCTTGACCCCTTTCATCAAATTTTGGGCAATGATAGGACCGACTTGCTTACTTACTTTTAACCACACTTTCTTTAGTTCAAGTTCATTTTCTACCAGTTTTGGAGTTTTAACGAGCTTTGCCTTCATGATTGGCCAACATTTTTCAATTGGGCGAAGTTCCGGAGTGTTTGGAGGGTTGACGTCTTTTGGTACAAAAACTACATTATTATCTTTGTACCAATCTAAGACGGGCCGGGCATAGTGGCAAGATGCCAAATCCGGCCAAAACAGTGTCCGGCCATCGTGAGATCTCAAGAAGGGCAGAAGTCGTTTTTGGAGGCATTTGTCCTTGTAGATTTGTCCGTTGACGGTCCCAGAGGTGATGAAGGGCTGACTCATTTTGCCACATCCGCAGATCGCTTGCCAGACAAGGAATTTTTTGGCGAATTTCGACAGTTTCTTCTTCCGTACACTCTCCGGAACGGCCAACTTAGAGGTGGCGACGTAGTGTTCCTGTCCTGGCATTTGTTTGGTGTCGGCTTTAATGTAGGTCTCATCGTCCATCACAATGCAGAACGGTTTTGTGAGCCACTCTCTGTACAGTTTTCTTGCACGAGTTTTGGCCACCGAGTTCTGTTTATCGTTCCGGTTCGGAGCCTTCTGGACCTTGTACACATGTAATCCAGAACGTTTCATTGTTTTCTGCACAACACAAACTGATACTTCCGCCTTTTTCGCAACATCACTGATCGAAATGTTGGGATAACGCTTAAATTGGTTCAATACCATCCTGGCCTTCTCCGGATTTGATGTGCCACGTTTTTTGCCACTACCATTTTTCCGCTTGGTTGTCTTACGGTCCTTGACCGTTTTGATCACATGAGATACGGTTGAATGTGCAATTCCGAGCTGTTTTCCGATCCATCGATGAGAAGCGTTTGGGTTATCGAAGTGAGTGCCCAAAATTTGTTGGCGCACTATTTCTTCATTCGAAGCCATCACTGAAATCACTTGACCGATTTTCACGAAACTCATTACACAATTGACACAACACAATGAACTACATTCAGTTAAAATTTCAATAATTTTTACCCACACGCTAAAAAGTTACGAACAATTGCGTGTGTCCAAATTTCATCGAATACAGTCTTTATTCGAAAGCCAAAACAGTACTTTGTTTCCCCGATGTCCTTCATCTGGAAGCGGCTGCATAAGTCCTTTTTCAATTTCTTCTTCATGGAAGGAGTGTTGTGGATCGAGTAATCCGTGATCAGTAGGCTTCGATAAATTAGATTTGAATAAACTTGCGGACGAAGAAACAAAACTACCGGCCTTGTCCACGATATGTCTCAGCCAGGAGAAAATTAATTACAGCTTGGTAATGGACGTCAAAGATGCCAAGGATGCTTGGGACAAACTGAAGGTCACGTTCCAAGACGACGGGATCTATTGGAGGATTGGATAGTTGTAGCAACTGACGTCGTTCTGGCTGGACAATTTCGACTCTACGGAAGCCTATGTTAATGCGGTAATTTTGACGAGCCACAAAATAGCTGAAATTAATTTTGCTGAAACAAATAGCTAGATGCGGCCCTACGAGAATTTGGTCTGGAGTAGTCGAAAACAGATACGTGCCTGTATTTCAAGCTATTCGGAGGAAAGATGTTGTTCGTTACAATTTATGTTGACTACTTCCTCATATTCACCAACTGTCGAAAAATGAAGAAGAAATTGAAAAAGTACTTATGCAGTCGCTTCCAGATGAACAACATTGGGGAAGCAAAGTTCTGTCTTGACCTTCGAATTTCGCGTAACATGGAACGTGGAGAACTAACGTTGGAGTAGGAGAAATATGTCGAGGAGCCGTTGAAGAGGTACACTCAATAGCAAAAAAAAGCCGAGCAAAATTTTGCTTCCGAAAAATGCCATGTTCAACCTACTGTAACTTTGTCAATTATCAATATTTTTAGCTGAAACTTTGACAACACTATAACTAATGTATACACCTTATGTTACCAAAATTCACCTCGGCTTTTTTTTTTTTGCACCGATATTTCAGCACGGTCAATATCGGGTGAAAAAGGGAAATACTCATGTTGGTGCGTCAACTTTGACGCCAGCTGTAGTCCAAACCACTTGATGGAAACAGTTCAAATTTCGTCCACATTATTTTCTATGTATGTTTTGGCTATTGTGAAATTTAAAATATGTTATCTAAATTTTTCACAGAAATACGGATTTTTGAAATTGGTATGTCCAAAAATGACTTTTTTCACATATGTAATGAAAACATAAAGTTTATAAACCTGATCAACATAAAATTTCGACCACATAAGGTTTATACATTGTTTATAGTGTGGTGAAAGTTTCAGCTCAAAATATTGATAATTGACAAAGTTACAGTAGGTTGAACATGGCATTTTTTGGAAGCAAAATTTTGCTCGGCTTTTTTTTTGCTACTGAGTGTACCAGATGAAGAATTGCCATTCTGTCTCTACACCATTCGAGCCAAGCGAGCGATTGGACAAGTCAATGTGTCCGACGTCGACAAAGGAACAGGAGGAAATGAACAAGGTTCCCTACAAATAAGCGGTTGGAAGCTTGCTTTATTTGGCCCAGGCAACTCGACCAGATATTTCCTTCGCAGTAAACGCAGTCAGCCATTATTGCCAGTATTGGAATCCGGGACGAAGGCACTGGGATGCGGTAAAAGGTACCTTAAGGTACCAGAAGTACAAGAAGGACGGAAATTCACAAGTGGTCGGCTATACCGATGCAGGATTAGGGAGGAGACCACAGGGCTGAAGCGGCTGTCACCCACGAACAACAATCGTGAAGCCGAAAACTTGGAGCTGCGTGTGGTGCTAATTTGACAGGTCGGTTTTCTTGAAGGCCATTGGGCAGCAAACACAATATTCGCGATGGAAGTTGTCGTGTTCTATCGTCAATTTGATTCGAGAGAAAAATCTTCCGTGTTGTACTTAGTACAGTGGTTATCACAACGATAGTGTTTTTTCATTGTTTATCAGCCAGGTTCTATGAGGGTTTATTGAAATTTTTGATACTTGTAGTTCGGTAGAAGAAATATTGTAAAAAAATATAAGTAATTGTGAACCAAGCTTAAAATGGTAAAATCATCACTAGCGCTACAGCAAAAGTAGCCGGCTTCATGAACTAACGCTTTCTTTAGTCCTCTGGAGTACACCCCGATACAAGCAAATCAACAACCGGATATGTCTTGGTTCTGCAAGGAGGAGCTATTTCATGGAGCGTGAAAAAGCAACCGACCGGTGGTGTTTGGGTAGGACCATCCAAGAAGCGTTGCGGCTAAGGAACTTTTAGCCCTAAATTCGAAGAGCAGAAGATAACCATATTGTGCGATAATCAATCTGCTATCAGTATCGCCAGGATTGGTTCGTAGAATCCTAGAACAAAACATGCCGCTATACGATACAACTTCGTTCATGGCGCACTACAGCAGGACATGATCGAACTACAGTAGCAGATGATTTCACCAAGCCTCTTCCACCGATTAAGCTAGTCAAGCAAAGGCAGCTAATTGAAATCACGGATTAGGGAAGAGTGTTGTGGATCGAGTAGTCCGTGAGCAGTAGGCTTAGATAAATTAGATTTGAATAAACTCATTACGTTGTCAACCTTTATACAATCAAGACCTGTTTTATTACAAATCTTATCATGGTTCTGCAGACCAAATGTTCTAGAAGCAGTCAACAGAGCTTCCCTAATAAATGATAATGATTACGAATATGGTTTTAACGATATTCAAACCATAGTTACTATGATAACTACATAAAAATTCATTCAAAAATGGTTTATGTTGAATAGCTGAAATAGAATTGAATGTGTAGACTAATGATTATAAAAAAACGTACGTGTAGGATCAGTTATTTTTTAAACATGGTATAGATCTTATAAGAACATCAGAATAGACTCAAACTGTGAGAATAATGCTCAAACATCTTACAACGTGTATTGAAAATAATTATGAAACAACGTTCGGGTTATAATATAACTATTATCTGATGTGGTTAAACAATTTCTGATATCAGCCATGTTTGTTAATTTACATAAGAATTATGTCATCAACAATATATTGGGTTTATCACAGGGTTTGTCATCCGAACCATAAAGTTGATATTGTCATGGACACTTAAAAGTGTATTGGTTTTCTTCAAACCATAAATTGTTCCGATTGCAGTAACGAGAGGAAACAATGGATAAGCATCAGAATCTCAAACATGCTTTCTGTGGGTATAATAACAATAAATCATACAAAAAACTTTTCAATATATGTTTAAAAACTATATCCAAATTATAATAAATAGGGTTATTATTTTAAATTAAAACTATTTAAAAACTTCACTCAACATATAAAAAAAGAAAATCTTTAATGTTTAAATATGAACCACAGTTTGTTAGATTCTACGGTTGTTTTCGATTTGAAACTATATGGAGAAATCAAAAAGTTTTAATGACAATGGTTCTTAAAAACCCATTGTTTTTAACATCCAGGCCTGAGCAACCATATGACATAAAGTAAAAACTTCATCATAAGTCGTTTGTGTAAAGTTGCACAACCATAACAGGTGACGTTAAGAGGTGGAAGATAAACCATTTTTGATAACGTTATATACGTTTGATAGAGTTATGGTTAGAGTTCATGTGGGTTGCTTTTCTGCCATGTTTCTTAACATGCCACTTAATTATTGCCCAGTATCTTTCGATAGGACACTGTTCAGAGCAGTTTGGGGAATCTTGGCATTTTTAGATAAAATCTACCTTTTCCTTCTTGAGCATCTCCAACGTGGCAGAAGCCTAATGAGCGGATGCCAGATCCGGCAAAAACAATGGAGGATTCCTATGCTTTTGGTAGATGGGTAGAAGCCGTTTTATGATGTATTCTTTTCTGTAATTTTCACCGTTGATTGTGCCCGTTGTGACTTATGAAGAACTTTTCAAGTCACAGGAGCAAATGGCTTGCCAAACAAAATACCTTTTTAACCAATTATCCAGTTTGGATGTATCGCACATCATCAGGCATATTTGTCCTCTGCTCAGCGTAGAAAATTTGCGGCCTGGGAAGTGTACTGGTATCTAATTGGACGTACGTCTCGTCGTCCATCAAAATGCACCGGTTTGGCCTTTGGAACGGAGAACGTCATACAAGTTCCGTGGCTGTATTTTCGAAGAAGCTTTCTATGAATCCGTCTTTTTGGGTGCTTTCTGCTTCTTGTAAGTTCTTATATTGTTTCGCATTTTGATATTCTGCACAGTTCCAACGCTTATGTTCACTTTTTTGGCAAATTTACTACACGACACTGAAGATGTCTGCATATTGTAGACGAAATACACGTATCTGCCAAGATAAACAATAAGGGTAGTTGGAATTAAATGGAAATAAGTCATCTTTCTTCTGATTTTCTAGTTATAGGTATTCCACTAAACAGCACACTTTCAGAATTCACGGTGCTAAAATTTTCTTAACAATCTTGAACACTGCAGATTTAGTGCACTTCACGCCTTTTGTCAAATTTTGAAACGAAAACTTTCCGAGAAACCAGTTGTGCAGAATTTATCTGCAAATTGATAAGCTGCTCGACCCATCGTTCAAAATTCCCAACTTTTTTCGATTTTTTCGGTGTATTGCCAAAATAAATAATGTTTTATCTCACTAGGCGAAAATTCACAAATTTTTCGTTAAGTTTTAACCCTAAACTATTGATAAACAGGTGTTCACTTTGTTTATTGAACAGTCCTTAAAAGGGTATAATGATCGCTTAAATAATGCTTAATGCAAGCGAAAAAGAGTCAAAGTTCACCGATTTTTAATGCGATTATATCAACAATCAATATGCAACTAGTGATTTGAAATTGGTTCACTGTTGTAGAACCCCTTGGTCCGAGGTACACCTTGAAGTCAGCACCTTGCTGTACATATTTGCGCCTTTGTTTTGATTTGCTGTGTTATTTTGACAGAACATTTGAGAGTGTGTTCGTGTGAGTTCATTATTAGGGGCGCATTATTGAGCTAGGGACCGAACTTGGGACAGATGTGCTAGTACTGACTGAGCCAAGAAAAAATCGTTTTTGTATGGGACCTACTGGTCATAGAGTTAGTCTATGATTATACTGCCGATGGGTCCACCGATGAATAGTCAATAAATATAAGTAGACAAACAATTTGGCAGCTCTATCAGTTCGTCGAAATCCTTCACAATTTGGGCGACCGGCGACAGTCAAAATGTATTTGGCCAACTTGGATATTGTTGTGAGGAAGCGGAACCCAAAAGCAGCGCCTGCAAGCGCTCGCCAAGAATGTCTTCCCAGTGAAGTGCAATGGGGTTGTGATCATAGACAACGAGATGTACCTGACTCTTGACAGTAATGACTGGCAGGGGACGGTAAAGAGGTGGTAAATGTACATTTTTTTGGCATTTCGATTTTGGAAATTCGAGGCCCGCACACCACCAACAATTTGTGTGTACAAACGTGTATACCAACATGTGTGTACGCGGAGAAAGAAAATAGAAAAAGAAAAATTTCTCTCTATTTCTGCCTAGTTTCTAACAGTTTAGAAATGGTTTGTGACTGTTTATGATGGCTTGATTAAAAACGCAATTATTTGGGTATTTTCGATTATAAGTTGATAGAATCCATTCTTATGAATTGATTCCAAATAATAAACATCATATGTATGTAGTAATAAGCCAAAAATCAACGAAATTCTGAGTGACATAAATCTATGTCGCAACATTTTTTTATGAAAAATGTCAAATATCAAAATGTAAATATCAAAATACAGTACATTTATCACCACTGGTTATAACACGTCATCCAGAAACAAGGTGAGCAGCGACGTGAAGTACATATCCAGCATGAGATTCCTCAAGAAGGCCCTCTTGTGGCTCTTCTTTTTTTGGGACTTGCGATCAACGAGAAGGTATACAGCGCGAAGTGCGTATCGGAAGTTCCGGCCTTCATTAAGAAACACCATTCGAAGGACGATGTCGTAGTAAAGACTGTTAATTTGATAATGAAGACAGTTTTGTAACACGATAAAAAGCAGAAGTTTTACTCAATGTTGATGGAATTTGCTTCATCGTGTAATTCAATACACTGACAGACGACTGTCATTTTTTAGCTGAGTTAAAACAGTTTGAGTTTTGCAAAATGGAGCGAATTGATAAAGGCACTAGAGTTTTGATTAAAGCTTGCTTCAGATAGAATTGGAACAAAAATAATTGCCTGTATTTCAGTTATTTATTATTGAATTCAAGATCTTTTTTTATACAAATGTTGCGTTTTTTTCATAATTTTAAGACAAAATACGGATAAAATTATTCGTCACGGTTTCGAAGGAATTCTCGAATTTTTCCTGTAACACGGCTCATCAGGCGGCGCACACCTTCTTCGTCCATCGTTTTAGTTATCTTATTCCACCAGGTCTTCATCTGATAGATGTCTTTGACAACCTTTCCCTTTGCCTTGAGTCTCCTCTTCATGATTGCCCAGTATTTCTCAATAGGGCGGAGCTGGGGGCAGTTGGGTGGGTTAAGGTTTTTCGGAACAACCTGGACCCCTTTCTCTGCATACCATTCTTGAACGACTTTGCTGTAATGACAGCTTGCCAAATCTGGCCAAAACATTACGGGATGGTCGTGGGATCGAATGAACGGCCAAATTCGTTTTTGGAGACACTCTTTTTGGTATAGTTCCGACGTCATTGCCTTAATTTTAACGAAAACTTTCGTTTTTTTGCCACAGCTGCAAATGCCCAGCCAAATCATGAATTTTCGTGCAAATTTGTCGGCAAAAACAAATTTAAATTTGACTGGAACATCCCCCCGAGCCGTTGCCAAGTAAAATTTTTGACCTGGGATTTGCCCGAAGTCAGCCTTGACATAGGTTTCATCGTCCATCAGAAGACACCCGTCGAACTTGGTCAGCACCTGGTCGTATAGCTTCCGAGCACGGATTTTGGCCACACTATTCTGTTTTATGATCCGATTTGGCTGTTTGCTAGCTCGATACGACTTGATTCCTTCCCGGAGTCGAGTTCTCCTCACGGTACTATGGGCAGCACCGAATTTTCTGGCCAAATCATGGTCCGACAGATTGGGATTCCTCTTAATCGTCTTCAAAATCTTACCACGCAGTTTCCGGTCGACAGTTCCACTCCGACGATTGGCTTGAGGCTTCCGAATCGTCGTCAATGTTTCCTTATACCGTTTGATAACGCGCCATACGGTATTTCTGGGCAATTTCAGCTGTTTAGCTAGCCTAGATGCAGACCACAATGGATTTTCCAAATAACTGTGCACAATTTTTTCCCTTCATTCGGCTTCCATGTTGATTGTTTACAAAGTACAGTCGATTTGCGGAATGTCAAAAATAAATACGTGAAGCTGACAAAATTCCCGACACGTGGGCGCCAAGAACTTCGTCCACCAGGAGCGCCACAATATGAGCAAAAGTTTGTTCCAATTCTAAATGAAGCAAGCCTTATTCAAAAGTACTGCGAGGGACTGCGTTGTAAACATAATTGCGAAAAAGATTCGAAGACTGGTGTGCACAAAATCATCAAAAAGTTTGGAGAGGAGCATACTGTGAATGATCTACCAAGATCCAGAACCTGAAGCGTTAACCTGCAAAAGATGCAGAAATTTGTTGAGCTTCTGTTATCCGAAAAACCCAGTACATCAGGTTGCCAAGAAAATGGGAGTATCCGTTGGATTTGTACACAGCGTCAAAAAGAGAAACATCAGGACGTACATGAAGAAAAAACTGAGCGTGGAACAACTGGAACGACCGGAAGCTTAGTAAAATATTAAAAAGGATTCCAATCGTTGCATTTTGATGGATGACGAAAAATATTGCAAACTGGACGCAACTACGCTACCGGGGCCACAGTTTTATAATGCGTTTGTTAGAGAAAACAAAAGAACGGTCGGAATGGAGAAGTTCAGTAAAAAAGTTCTTGTGAGGCAGACTATTTGCTCATGTGCTAAAATAAAAGTTGGCCATTGTTCACCACTGGGGCCATCACCGGTGAAGTTTATCGCAAGGAATGCATAAAAAGAGTCCCCCCCCTCCTCCTGTTTTGGGCGTAGTCTTGTATCTAATCACTACGCTTCACAGTAATCGAAAAAGCCTTTTTACACGGCGAAATTAATAACTAATAAAGGTTACGTTTCTGAATCAGCACTCTGCCACTGGTGTCTTGTACAATGTTGTACCTAAACAAGTTTTCCATCTTATGGTGATAATATTGCTGTTCAAAACTTTACCGCTAGGACGGCGCTGATGCTAATTTTTGAACGAAATACAATAAAATGGTGATGTCAAAAGCAAGATTGTCGGGAATATAATTTCAAGTCACTTTTATAGCTCTACATTGGACCATGAAAAAACTATTTTTCTGCATTAAATCAGGGTATGTGTATGTATGTATGGTAGCCACCATCCCCTCTAGCCCTTGGCTTGGATGCAGCTCCACTTAACAGCAAGATCAAATTGGGCCACCGATCTGAATTCGCACTATCGCTGTATGAAGGGCCAAAAACGGAGGGGTGGACCCGTAAGCAGAGACACTTACACGAAATCCACGGGAAATTAAGAATCTCCTTCCAACGATATGATCCAACAAATCGAATAACACAATTCGCAATACTCATTAAGCTTTCTACAGGATGGCTTGTTAAGAAGGGCGCGTCACTCTCCCTGAAACTGTTGGAGTAGAACTCGCAGCACCACACTCGAATCGGTAGGATAAGAAATGATACTGTTTGTTCCCTCCTAGACTCAGGCAGTCAATCAAACCATCGTCCAGTTTCAGCTTGAATGATACCCTGGTGCTCCCTCCCAACCCAGTATTTATTATATTTATATAAATATAGATGTAATGTAATAATAATATGTTATATATGATTATATAGTAGAGCAAAAATTGTATAAGGATATTTAGTTAAATTATGTAATAGTTGGAGTTCACGAGCCTATGATAACCATGTTAAACTAAATTAATTAACCTTTTGAAATAATAATATTAAGGCAGTAATAATAATATGCAGCTTCGTACCACTTTGTATCACTGATAGGTGACTGTATCTCTGGAATGTGAAGGTCATCTTGTTATTCATTGAGGTATAAATATCAAAAAAGCATTCAATTGTATATAAAACCATAATATTATATTATTACGTATTTAATCATGACATATAGATATGTAACCTTCTGGAATGAAGAGCATTTATTAATTTTGATTATTATTTGATATAATGTAATAAAATAATTATACCGGCCGGATCACCAATCTGAAGCAATTAAAATTTTATTAATTATTTTATTACTTCTTCCATAATATTATATTTATGATATGATATTAATAATGATGAACAGCTGTGTTCCTCTGAACCGCTCAAATAGTAGTTGATGATCGTGTACTGAAATGTTAAGGTCATATTACGCCATTGATTGGAAAATATAATGAAGGAATTAAAGGTTGAGTGGTCGAGAGAGTCGTCAACATTTCTATTAATGAAAATATGCTAGAGCTTGTAAAAAACATGCATCATATAATAACACATACTAGTATCTACACGTCTATATATACATCCATTGCTACTTTCGAGAAGGCCACTCCGACGGTGCTAGATACAGCTGAAAATTGATCCCCATTCTTACTGCTGCTTCTACCAGAAGATGATCATCCTATAACCGCAAGACCTCCTCTCCTAAACTGTATGGTACCTGAGAGAAATTTACCTTTCTGGCGTAATACATGTAATGAAATATACAGAATTAGGCTATGAATAAACAATGTCCTATAAGATAAAATATATAGTGAGGGTATATTGTAATATGAACTGAAAATTACATGTGTGCCGACTGCTGTTTTGTTGCAATTGTAGACAAACTTGCGCATCCATTATGAACCAGAAAATTTAGGCAATGTATGACCGCCATGAAAAAAAAAAGAATTTTAAATTTTAAATTATTTTGTAATACCTGACGACCTGGAAGACCTGAAAGATATGAGAATGGAAAATTATGATATGATGTACCGGTCGCACCCCCTCCCTTCGCTATTGTCGGATTGACAACATTGCCCAGGCTACGCCAACCAGCGTCTCCATGTTTCAGCTGGCAGTCCTTTGTGATCATATGACTCGTGGAGGCGTGAGATAGGAACTTGTGAGGACCAGAGGTCGGTCGCACCCTCCTGCCAAGTTGTCAACTCACCATTTGAAGCCTATTTTTCTGCATTAAATCAGGGTGACTCTAAAATATGAGTTTTATTTTATTTTAACTGTTTAAATGATCTTCAAACAAAATATAGATAATGTTATAGCGCACATGTTTGCTCCTCCCTTAGCTCAGTCGGTAAAGGCGTAACTACAAAGCAACACCATGCTGCAGGTGGCTGGGTTCGATTCCCGGTCTGGTCTTGGAATTTTTCGTTGAGGAAAATTTCTCAACTCCCCGGGGATAGCGTATGATTGTACTTGCCACACAATCATACTAATGCATAAATGGTACTTTGCATCGAAAGCTCTAAATAAATAACTGAGTAAGTGCATTTAGAACACTAAGTTGAGAGCAAGTAATAAGCTAATTGTGTTAGCAATAAGCTTGAAATGCTAAAGAAGAAGGAAGATTTTACGTGGCGGTCGTTGTGGTGCGTTTTAAGATTTCAGTCCTTGTCAAAAACGCCATTTTCAATTAAAAAGCAATTAACTGCCATATGAAAATGTCAAGCAGTAATCTGTCATTGAACTCAAGGGGTGCACGAGTTTTTGACAATCGATTTGACGCTGTCAAATGTTGCAATCAGCGAATGCCATTCGCGCATTGCAATGTAAACATGTTGCAATGAACAAATGGTAACTGTAGATTTAACTCTATTATTTAGAAATAAACAATCGGTTTTTTTTAAATTATGTGCTACTTTGTTTTTTGCTGCTTTTATTTTGGTGCCCAAAATTCAACGTGGACAGGCTTCAGTAACGATCGAACAATGATTAACGATAAGGCGATTCAGTGTTTATTGAAATAGGATGTAAACAAAACGTGCCTACCGTTGTCAATTTCAACATTATGACAATTTTTTCATGAAATCTTCTTTTTTGTATGCTGTCCTCTGACTGAACACATTCTCTTATCTATATTTCCTGTATACTAGAGTTTGTACAAATAACAAATTCGTCACTCCACTGTTACTACGTGCTCAGTGACACGGATTTCAGTAACGTTCGATCAGATGAAAAAGTTCTTATGGTGTGTATCGAAAAGTAATTAGCAAGTTTCGAACACAGTTTACTCAAATACTGATGTAGTGTGATTTTTCTGTTTTTTTGGGCGTTAATGTTTATTTACCAGTCATAATCAGTCTAAATTCTTCGATAAAGATGGTCGCTTATGAAATGGCGGGAATCGATTCATATTGGCGATGTTGTGCGCTGAAAAGAACCTACATACAACGTTGATGTACATCATAGAAAATGTCATTGGAAAGTTTGGTACGAAACTCTCCTTGAAGGTTTAACCAGACCCGGAAGATAACCTGACCCAAACTATACTGCAAAGTGGTTGCGTACACTCGTCAAGATCAATCAGCATTGAACCGATATTTTCCAAAACACGGTTCTAAACGAGGATAGGATGATCGAGAGAATAACGGCTCAGAGCTCTCTGAAGACATATAGGCAAACGAAAAAGTGTTTGTGATTATAAATAATCACGAGCCAAAACAGTTTGAAAATGACCATGATTGACCCCCTAAGGTTGCTACTCCATTATTGCTGGATCAGCTGTAATTACACAGAAATTATCCCATTTACGCAACTATAATGCCCTTTCGGATTTGCTTGGGACCATCAAGTTGCACTTGAATGTTCTTTTGCAAATTATTTGTGAAACTTTCGGTGTCAGTTTTTGAGGTCTCAAGAAATTAAAACATTAAAACAATTAAAACACGTCTTGACGTCTTGACTAAACTAAATGTGAAGCGTAAAATTCTGCTGGATTTTGTATGCATAACAATTCTAATTGATCCTCATATCTATTCATTGTTATCAATCAAAACAATTCCTGATTGTGTGTTCAATTTAGATATTTGTGTTTTTTTTTCAGTTATTTTTTCTTGCCGCAAAATTAAAATCAATGGAACAAGTTATTCAAAACCATTTAAAGTGCGGAATAACTTTGAAAAATTTGTTTGGAGCCATTTCGAGCCACGCTTTCGGATAAACTCACCGATGTTGACAACCACTCTCCAAGTGCGAATATCCATTACCCAAAAATCCTCACTGCATCACACCGTCACATTCATTGAATACACTTTTCCACTCAAACACAGCAAAATCAAATCAACACACGTGTTGCCATTTTTTGGAGAGAGAGCGAGAGTCTTACCATCATAATCGACCCACACTCACACAGAAACATAGTAAATTAGCTCCCCTTTCCCAGAAATGGACGAACGGTATGAGGTGGAACCTCCTCTCTCATCCTCACTGGATGTCCAAATTTTCCACAACCGGAAAATGCTCTCTCTCCCCACGGGCTTGGAACATAGTCATCTCTTTCACGCCCATTCGTGTCGGTTTTCCTTTGATGATAGCCATACTTGATAGTTGTTGGTGCCTTTGCTCGGCTACTTTGTTGCACTGTTGCTATTATTATCACAACGTTGTCTCCCCCCGATTCAATAAAATGGTTTCATTCAGAAGCCATTCAGTTTTTGAAGAACAGAAAAAAAAAGTTTGATTCGCCCTTTATTCTAGGAATCCAATAACGAACTTCACCGAAATGCATGCACGGTGTCCCAGCTGGCCTTATGACCTGAAACACGCATGCCGAGCATTGGAAAGGCTTGATGGTTGGGCAGCTTTTTGATTGTGTCTACATATTATTGTTGTTGTTGCTGTCAGGTTGTGAGTTTCATGTGAATTGACCAGATAAAATATAGGCTTTCTTTACTGTCAACGTACCTATTTCGGCGAAGTGAGCGCAACTGAAGCAGGACTTGAAACCTTGGATGGTGGATGGGATTGATAGACAATAAATAAAGGGTGATACGGTCAAAATTTGGTCAAGGGAAAACGCGTGTAAATCGGTGAAATCGTTTATTTAAAAAATCAAATTAAATTTCTTTTTCAAGTTCAATTAGTATAAAATTCAGGGAAAATATTCAGTTAGGCTTCCGCTTTTCCAAATCCGAATTGACCGGGCCTTACGCTTGACCCCTGCCATCAGATTTTGTACAGCCACCTTGTCCACCTTCTTCGCCGCAGAAAGCCACTTTGCCTTGAACTGCTGCTCGTCCTTAGCAGTTTTTTTGGTCTTCTTTAGGTTCCGCTTGACAATAGCCCAGTATTTCTCAATTGGGCGGAGCTCTGGCGTGTTGGGAGGGTTCTTGTCCTTGGGAACCACCTGTACGTTGTTGGCGGCGTACCACTCCATGGCCTTTTTACCGTAATGGCAAGATGCCAAATCCGGCCAAAACAGTACGGAACAACCGTGTTTCTTCAGGAAAGGCAGCAGACGTTTATTCAAACACTCTTTCACGCAAATTTCTTGGTTGACAGTCCCGGAAGCTATGAAAATGCTGCTTTTCAAGCCACAGGTACAGATGGCTTGCCAAACCAGATATTTCTTTGCGAACTTTGACAGCTTCGTGTGCTTGAAAATATCTGCTACCTTTCCCCTTCCTTCTGCCGTTTTTTTTGCTTTCGGGACAGGAGCTGCTTGTAGTCGGCTTTGACGTAGGTTTCGTCGTCCATTACCACGCAGTCAAACTTCATCAGCATCGTCGTGTACAGCCTCCGGGATCGCGCTTTGGCCGTCGTATTTTGTTTATCATCGCGATTTGGAGTCACTACCTTCTTGTAAGTCGATAGTCCGGCTCGTTTTTGGCTCGATGCACGGTTGTAGACGATACACCCAGCTTATTTGCGGCATCTCGGAGAGATAGGTTAGGGTTTCACTTGAAACTACCGGCAACTCTCTTTGTCGTCTCAGCGGCTTCCGGTTTTCGATTTCCCCCGATCCAGACTTCCTGGCTGTCGACAAACGTTCCCCAAACACTTTAATTACATTTGTAACAGTTTATTTGGCAACTTTTAGCGATTTTGCCAACTTTGCGTGCGAGTAGCTCGGATTTTCGCGATGCGCGAGCAAAATTTTGATACGCTGCTCTTCTTGCTTGGACGGCATTTTGACAACTGAAGAGTGAATTCCAAAATCAAAACAGGAGCAACATTCTACACACACACACCTTCAAAATGAGGGGTGTTCAGGTTTTTTAAATGCAAAATTGAAAGAAATACGTCAAGTTGATATTGACCAAATTTTGATCGTATCGCCCTTTATAGCTGTTACATTGTGGCATTGAATTCGTATGTATTGTGAGCCGTTGTACACATTTATGAATGTTCCAGTTTCGATAGCAATGATGTGTGAATATTATTGTTATGATTTTTATGCTGACGTAAGAACTACACGACACTAACAAAACGCGACGTGAGACAAGGACACAACACTTATCGCGTTGCGTTTTGTTAGTGATGTGTGAATCTTTGGAGCATTAACAGCGAGGGACTGAAAATATGATTCGGATAGGATTTGGATTTGGTTTGGATTTGGATTGGATTTGGATTGGATTTGGATTGGATTTGAGTGAAGCTTGAATTGATTAGTGTGCATGTCGCAGCGTTATAAACTTTTTCTGTCCACGCCTCTCGTCCAGCAGGACATTGTGGATGACTCGACCAATGAATTCCATGATCATATCGGAAGACCACTGCCACTTGATGTTGCTGCTGTTGACTTTTTCACCTTTACGGAAGTCACGTGGAGTTGCACTGTACTTCCAAATCAATATCTCGTTCTGGCGATGATTGCAGACTTCAGTTCAGTTGATCGGGGTGGAGAAGATCGAGAATAGTTTTGACGTTTCAGAGATCAGCTAGTCCTGTCATTCAGAACATTTCTAAAGGAAGTCTTGTATATCTGGATGAAAATCTGCAATGCTTCCGAAAAAGTTTTCCCGTGGGTGATTCAGCGGTGTCTAAGAGTGAATAACGCTATTGTTACATCTATTGACAAAATCAGTTATGTGGTCGTCGATTATAGGTCAGTACACGTGGCTACAGCATTCATCCACTCCTTTTTTGGATGTATATTGTGGAGTTGCTTATATTTTAAAATTGAGAAACTTCGGTTGGACAGCATATCATAATGAAATCCTCATCTGGTTTGATGGAACTGCCATAAGGCGAGATAGTACTTCGATTTAGCTAATATAATCGCACCTAGTATGAACCTAACCTAACATAACAATAAACAGTTACCAAAGCAGGTCAAAATTAACGAAATAGGTCAAAATATTAGAAAAAACACTAAGAATTAAGAGAAATTAAGCAATTGAAAATCTGCTATCCGAAACTTTGAAAATCATCGAATACTTGTGATTAATAAAAGGAAAAGTGTGGCAGCCGAAAGAGAGAGATAAAAAGGGAGAGACGAATTGATTGAACATATCGTACGTTTCATGATCTACATACTGCTACCACTGAACAAAAATAAATAATTGGCTAAACTCGGAAAGCGATGAATACACACAACATTAGGTAATTCAATGGAATCAATTGAATCTACTTTATTAGGCCTTCTTCAAAAATGATAACGGTAGTTGGAGGGAACCTTGTCATAATCGACGAAAAGAAAAATGTCGGCATGTTCTCATGCTCTTTCGTGGCCTTGGAGATCAACTAGTATTCCATTTTATCCACGAAATTATTGTTCAGCCGGTTCATCTCCTCCTAATCTCTTGGCATAATAAGCCGAGGCCTGGTCCGTCCAAAAGACCAAATCTTTCTTTACGTGGTACTTCTTGATGAAGGCGGCAAATTTTGGCAAGCATTTCGTACTGTATATCCAACCGTTCACCGCAAGCCCAGAAGGAAAGAAGAACAGCTTGGATATTCCCTTCTAACTGATCATCTACTACAGAAGTGTCTTCTTCGGGAACTTGATGTGGGAGATATATTTGACAGCAACGCTCACCTCCTTAGCGGGGGACGTAAAATACCCGGTCTCCTAGCAGTCGTTGTCATTCAGCGTCAAGAAGGTTTCGTCACCCTTCAAGACTCTGATGTCGGATAGATGTTTATCACCGGCAGCTTCAGCCGGTTCATCTGGATAATTGCCTGGTACTCAGAAACAGCTGTCCTCAGCTGACGCTTCCGCTATCCAATGCTCATTTTATTGAGGTACTTCTTCACCGTTTGGTTCGTTACGCCTACTTCTTGGACCAAGGCGCGGTATGATGAGGCCACCTTGTCCTCGGTCTTCCTCAACCTCTTTACGAATAGTTGTCCTTTCTTTTCTCGATCTAAGACCCTTTTTACGGTCAACCGAGACACTCCCACGGCGATTGAAATGTCTTTTTGCGACATTTGCGCGTGGGACAAATCACATGCCACCTCTTCATCATGGTGCAACTGTCACGTTAAGGAAATTGGCTGACTTGTATTCGCAGCCTACTATGATATGAATTATAGCTTACGTGCATGCAATGAAAACTAAGGCACTGTATATACAGGTGGAACTGGAACCTGTGGAACACTACGATGTTTTGCAGCCTTTTTCCAACGATTAAATTAACTTGCTATGAAAACTGTGAAAAAAGAGGTTTCAGTCATTTTCGAGACGGAAGTTAAGGAACCGATCCACTTAAGGACTATGATCTGAATATTAAGGATTATCATTTACAGACTTGTACAATAGCTACCGGATTTGGTTTTTTTTAATTGTTCACTGTCCACTGAGTTGAACTTTTGTAGTACACCCCTGTTCACTGTCGCATCTTATAGGTTGATCATCATTTGTCAAGTGAACAGCCTTCTTTTCCAGTCAAGGTGAACACCACCTTTTCAGGATTCGTAGTCCAAATTTCGATAGGTTGCAAATGGTCACAGTTCAAAAATTTAAAGTTTTTCTTGATAAAGCAGCATAACTGCATAGTAGATGTTTCGAGCATTCACGTTCCATGTTGCAGAAACGACAACTGCAGCTTCTCCAGAGCCGAAGATTCCTACTCCGTTTATGTCAAATACGTGCCAAAAACCGCAAATTCACCAACCTGTCCAGGACCTCACCCAATAGAGAAGTATTGGGCTCTAGTCAAGCGGAAACTCTTCGAAACTAAGAAGAAAGCAAATAGTACCGATGATTTCAAGAGAAGATGGAGAATCGTCACGGCGGTCGTGTCTGAGGATACCGTACGGAACCTGATGGCGAATGTAACACAGAAATTTCGAGAATCTTACAGAAAGAAGGAATAATATCTTAATCAACTGTTTCTTATGTAGATATAACTCAAATATTATGAAATAAACAATCGGATTTCAAATATTATGAAATAAACAATCGTATAACTCAAATATTATGAAATAAACAATCCGAAATATAACAAGGGATGTCATAGTTACCCACAGGTTTCATCCAGTCTCCATTCATATAAATCACTGGCCCATTTTGAAAGTTTTGTGAAATACTCAAATGAAAAACTAAATCTCTAGACTTGAATGTTACCAGCCGTTTGAGTCTTCGCATACTCCTTTCCGCTTCTTATTGAGGTATTAACGGACACTAGGCGATGAAGTTTCTTCAGCTTTTTCTGTGCAGTAGCCTCTTTTGTTTTTGGTTAACACACTTGTGCTTGTAGCGAAGCATACGTTAGTTTTTGACGAATTATGAGATGTATAAATCCTTACCGATCACACACTCAACATGAGCATTCCAGTTCAGTTTCGCATCCAGTATCACTAATAAGTTTTTAACCTGTTAGCTAAGATGGATTTCTAATCCTTTTAGCTCAACAGCTTTTAGGTTAAACTTTCTTTTCCTGATGAAAATAACAATGACTACTTGTGATGAATTTATGCTAAGGCTCTCCAGAATACATCAAGAGTGGGTAAATTGTAGAGCCTATTTGGTTACATGCCTTAGAATATGTATTTGTTCCTTGATTTTTAACAAAATAACTGAAACTTTGACCAAATCAAGAAATCATATTTACTGTGTTAATAATAAATGGGCTAAACCGAAAAATTAATATATCTGCACCAAAAGAATTTAATGCTTGAATTTTCCGGTAGCACAAGTTTGCTACTAGACCCATAAATGGTTCTTTATATATTGAAGATAGATAATAAATGAGTTTAAAAAAATGTTAATTTTTGAATTATTATATTCTATTTTATGAAGAAGAAGCAACCTTTTTGAGTAGAGTTTATTGCATATGATTCTTTCTGAAAAATACCGTTTCAGCCTTCCGCTCTCTTCAAATACATCATATTCAATGAAATATACAACAATTTTTAATTGATAACTAATATTTGAAAAATGCAAATCAGTATTCTAACGCTATCTTGCATTTTGAACATTTTATTGATCGGAACTGTGAAATTGGAATGGGGAGGCTCTCGTACAAAAAAAAAATCAGAAGTTTCTGCATAACTCATAAGCTAATCAAGCGAATGAACCCAAATTTGACATGTGGGGTTTTCTGAAGGCAAGAAATGTTTTTATGGTAGTTCGAGAGCCCTCCCATCTTTAGAAGGGATAGCTCTCATACAAATGGAACTGAAATTTCTGCATAATTCAGGAATGAATCAAATAAATGGCACCAAATTTGTCATGTAGGGAAATGTAGGGAACTAAATTTCTGCATAACTCCAGAACAAATCAAGCATATGGAACTAAATTTGGCATGTGGAAGAGAAAAATTGTTCTATGGTGGTTTGAGACTCCTTCATCCTCTGAAAGGGAGGGTGGGGGTGTGTCTTCCATACAACTCGAGAACTAATGAAGCAAATAGAACCAAATTGGGCATATGGAGGGTTTTGAAGGCCATAAATGTTTGAAGGGTGGCTCGAAACCCCTCCTCTTTCTGAAAGGGTTCCCATAGAAATGGAACACAAATTTCTGCATAACTCGAAACTAATCAAGCATATGGAACCTAATTTGGCAGATGGAATGTTTTGAAGAAGAAAAATATTTTTAAGGTAGTTTGAGATCCCTCCTTCTGGAATGACGGTCTCCCATACAAATGAAACACAATTGGAAGTTGAAGTTGACGATCACCCCCCCCCCCCCTTCCTTCTTGAAGGGGAGGGAACTGAAACAAATGGAACATAAATTTCTGCATATCTCGAGAACTAATCAAACAGATGGAACCAAATTCGGCATATGGGGTTTTCTAAAGGCGAACATTGTTTCTATGGTGGTTCGAGTCCCCTCCTCTCTCTCTAGAAGCGGCGCTTTCATACAAATGAAACAGATTTTTTAGCATAACTCGAGAACTAATGAAGCAAATGGAATCAAAATCGGCATGTGGAAGTTTTTGAAGGCGAAAAATGTTTCTACGGATATTTTCTCGATCTGGAAGAAGGCACTCTTATACAAATGATGCACAAATTTGAACCAAACATGAGAATTATCCCTACACTACTGAAAATTTGTATGACGGAGTTTATGGGGCCGAAAAAGGCTCCTCCTCCTTCTGAAAATAAATGAGAACTAATCAAGCAAATGGAAACACAAGAAGTAAATCTAAGGTTATGCAAGAGACAATGATGTTCAAAGTGGATACGGCGTAGTTTGGAGATAAATGTTTTGTGTATGAAATGCTTCTACAAGGAAAGGAAAATCAAGGTAGAAACTAATGGTTTAAAAATTACACCTACGTTTAACGTTGCAGAAATTACAAACATTAACAAACGAAAATATTTGAATAAAACTCATTCCACAAAAAGAACAA
>JASCZW010002884.1:0-52477 GCA_034211315.2 Aedes japonicus | reverse complement strand
TAGCAGCGTCAGCAGAATATTCAGGCTAGTAGTAAGTTACAAGTAGGGACCTTTCAGAATTAAATTCATTCCAGTTCGTGTACGCGTTTAGATAAGAAGTCAGTCTTGACTTTGAGTAGTGAATTAATTATTAACCAATGTATTGTTAGTGTTTTAAGTGAATAAAAAACATTTTTTTTAGACTTCCACGAGCCACGACTCGTTAATGGCGCAGCCGTCCGGAGTTTAGTGATAGTGAAAAGTGGATAGACAGTGCTAGCAAAAGGAAATAATCTTTGCGCAGTGTGTTCCGGTAATTCTTGCAGTAGGAAGACACCGTCCCTGGGCAATCGTCAACGCTCAGTTTTGGATTCGAGGACACCGCCACATATCCATCAACACACCTAAACCAGGACCACAAATCGTGAGTACTAACTTTGTTCTACATTAGTTTACAGTATTTACGTCCTCGGAGAGATACTACAAGATAGACCTCCCGAGTAGTGTTTATGATAAAGTACCCTCCCGCTTTATTGCATTCAGACGCTATTGTGGCTACTCAAGAGGTGTCACATAGCATACGAGTATTGCGCACTACAAGATAGACGCAAACTCATTTCAATTTCAACACAAACTCCCCCCGCGTAGCGGAAAAGTGTGCATATACATACAGCGCAACAAGCTAAAGCGAAATCGCTGCTGTTGACTGCTGGCACGCAAATTTAGTTAACCGAACGGCCGATGCCGAAAGTTAAACGAACGGAATCAACTGCTCTGAAAAAAGTCAGGAGCATTTTTAGAAAAACTGAACCCTTATCAGATTCAGAAGAAAGTTTTACTTCTGATTCTTCCAACGAATTTTTACAACACATTCCTGTGAACACAGAAGTGCTTGTTATAGAAACTCTATCACTTGAAGAGCCAAGAATGGAAGACTTCGCACTTAAAATCAATCGCATTGGTGAAATGCTGGAAGCACTCACCGAAAAAAGCAAGGAACATGATGAACTGCTGAAACAGCTAAACACAACCCCCAACATTCAACCTGAAACACCAGCCGTTTCGCATCAAATTAGACTAGAAGACTTTTTCAGAATCCCAGACCCGATAAAGTCGATCCCACATTACGATGGAAATCGTAGGCAATTAGCTTCATGGCTCACCACAGCCGAAAATACATTAAGCATTTTTAAAGTACGTGTTTCAGACGAACTTTTCCAAATTTACCAAACGGCTGTGATCAATAAAATTGATGGCCGCGCTAAAGACATTATTTGCTTGGCGGGAAACCCGCAAGACTTTGAAACAGTTAAAAATATTTTAACCACAGCTTTAGGAGACCGCCAAGAGCTCTCCACCTATAAGTGCCAATTATGGCGCAACAAAATGATCGACGGAGTTAGTATTCACAAATACTACCAGAAATCAAAAGAAATTTTGCAAAATATTAAAACAATTGCAAAACAAAATCAAAATTATCGTGATAACTGGGCTGTTATTAACAGCTTCATCGAAGAAGATGGTCTAGCTGCTTTTATAGCTGGTCTTCATCCACAATACTTTGGACACGTTCAAGCAGCCCGTCCAAAAGATATAGAAGATGCATATGCTTTTCTGTGCAAATTTAGATCACAGGAAATCACTGCCGAAACTACTAGGTCTAAACCTAACCATCGCGAACCAAACAAAGAAAAACCCACATTCAAACAAAATTATCAAAACAACCAACCTACTAATAAAACCCATTACAAAGATGTCGATAATACATTCCAAAATAAACAAAAATCTGAAAACACAGCCGAACCAATGGAAATTGGTTCAACCAAATCTAAACTTACTCTAAATAAAAGAGTTATTCATAATAATGAAATAAGTGAAGCCCCAATATACGAAGAAAACTTAGAATCAGACACGGAGTCGGACCCGGAAATCGACGCAAATTTTCTGCTAACAACAGGAAAACTACAAATAACTTGAATTTTCTGCCCTACCTGGAGTGCATAGACCAAAACTCCAAAGAGAAAATTACGTTACTAATTGATACGGGAGCCAACAAAAACCTAATCAGACCAGGCCTCCTCAAAAATTGCAAAACAACCTCCGAAACAAAAGTCAAAAATGTAACCGGCCATCACTATATTAATAAAAAAGGCAAACACAACTTCTTGGGACAAGGATTTCCTGCCCAAACCTACTATGAAATGAAATTTCATGACTTTTTCGATGGATTACTAGGTTCAGAATTCTTTGCAAAAACGAACTCTGAAGTAAATTATTCAAAAGGGACAATTACTATTGCAGGTATAACGGCAGAATTCAAAAAATGTTACCCCGGGAAATTAAAAGCATTTAATCATATCCTTACACTACCTACTGAAAATAACGGTGATTGGTTCGTTCCAAAATTTTCAAAATTATTAGATGGCGTAAAAATATTTCCAGGACTCTACAGAGCGGTAGACAATAAAACCACTCTGCTTATTTCGAGCAACAGTAGAAAACCACCAAACATTAATTCTAAACTCAGATTTCAAGTAAATAACTGTGAAACACTTAGTACTATTTCGATGGATGCGAGCAACGATCTTACTTCAGAATATATTAACAATCTCATCAGAACCGACCATTTATCTGATTTCGAAAAAGGTAAATTATTACAGTTAATTATTCAACATCAAAATACATTACTAAGAGCAGACGAAAAACTCACTACAACAACAGCAATTAAACACAAAATTATCACCCGTGACGAACAGCCTATTTATACTAAGTCTTATAGATATCCCCACTCCTTTAAAAACGACGTGGAAGAACAAATTAAAGAAATGATGGACCATGGTATTATTCAACACTCCATTAGTCCATACTCTTCACCAGTTTGGGTCGTCCCAAAAAAGATGGACGCATCTGGAAAACGCAAAATTAGAGTTGTCATTGATTATCGAAAACTCAATGAGAAAACGATAGATGACAAGTACCCAATTCCTCAGATTGAAGAAATACTGGATAATCTTGGAAAATCCACGTATTTCACTACGCTTGACCTAAAATCAGGATTCCATCAAATTGAAATGGATCCTAAACATATGGAGAAAACTGCTTTCTCGACCGCGCAAGGGCATTTCGAATTCACACGAATGCCTTTTGGGCTAAAAAACGCTCCCGCGACCTTCCAGCGGGTAATGAACAGTGTACTCACTGGACTCATAGGTACCATTTGTTATGTGTACCTAGATGACATAATAATTATTGGATACAACCTCGAAAATCACCTCGAAAATGTGTCCAAGGTGTTAAGCCGCCTTTCAAAATTCAACCTCAAAATTCAACTGGACAAGTGTGAATTTTTGAAACGAGAAACCGAATTTCTCGGTCATATTATCACACCCAAGGGAATTAAACCTAACCCAGAGAAAATTCAAAAGGTTAAAGAATGGCAACTCCCTAAAAATCAAAAGGAAATCAAACAGTTCCTAGGGTTAACGGGATACTACCGTCGATTCATAAAAGACTATTCTAAATTGACGAAACCACTCTCAAGATATTTAAAACAAGGATGTGTGGTTCAAACAGATAACAAAGAATATCAAGAAGCTTTCAAACATTTAAGAGAAATCATGGCTTCAGATCAAATCCTAACTTATCCGGATTTTCAACTACCTTTTATTCTAACCACCGATGCTAGCAATTATGCGCTCGGTGCTGTTTTATCACAAATTCAAGATAATTCAGACAAACCTATAGCCTTTGCCAGTCGAACGTTGAATAAAACGGAAATAAATTATTCAACAACTGAAAAAGAAGCGCTTGCTATAATGTGGGCAGTGGAGAAATTCAAGCCCTATTTATACGGGAACAAGTTCAAACTTGTCACAGATCATAAACCACTTACATTTATTCAGACGGCTTCAAAAAATGCTAAGTGCTCGTTGGCACCAGAATCACGATTTCGATTCCGATTACGAAATTTCATATAAACCGATTACACCGATACGCATAACAAACGGCAATTCTGTAGCTCGGCTGAAGAATATGTTAACATGCAATTAATTCAAAATGTTTAGTGAAGAACACACTTTTCGAATCTCAAGACAACACATTTTGCAAGTTATCGAAAATTTTGTCGAAGACATTTCACTGGAGAGACCGATAAGCTCATATCGAATTCAAATTATAAGAAGGCAAACCAATGTCAACAGTGTCTTAACAGAGGCACCTTTCAACAACGTAGAAGAACCAAATCAATTCACCGAATCACGATTTCGATTCCATTACTAAAATGGCAGCGATTAACCGATTGCAAACAAATCATCAACTCATGTCCTGAGAATATGCGCAATCAATTCACAAAGTATGAACGCTAAACCTTTATAATATCAAAATATCACACCTGCCCCATTGAAACATGTGCCCGTTTCATAGAATCCATATGGATATTTTTGGCATGGATAAAAATTACTATCTCTCACTAATTTGTGCATTTTCAAAGCACCTACAGCTAATCGAAATCAACTCACGGAATCTTGTCGATATTAAGAATGCATTATCCCAATATTTTAGAACATTTAAACCACCTAGGAAAATTGTCTGTGATCATGAAGCAGCATTTACTAGCGTCCAATTTCAAGATTTTTTGGCCAATTTTGGAACTAACATTGAGTTTGCATCATCATCAGAATCAAACGGCCAGATAGAAAAAACTCACAGCACTATCATTGAACTGTACAACACTAATAAACATAAATTCAATAACGCTAGATCACCCGAAATTATTCAGATCGTAACCTCGTTGTACAACGATACAATACACTCTGCTACATCGTATACACCAAATGAAATAATTTTCAACCAAAGAAATTTAACAGATCCACACGAAATAGCAGAAGGTGCAAACCAAATTTTCGAAAATGTCTCAAAACAGCTCGGTAAAGCATCAAAGAAAATGGAAAAGCAGAATAACTTTAAAGAAGATCCACCCCAAGTAGGTGAAAACAGTAATGTATACATTAAAAAGAACACAAGAAAAAAACTAGATCCTAGGTTTTCAGTAACTAAATGTCTCGAAAACAATGACAGAAACATTAAAATTAAAAGAAATGTCAAAAGAAATAAAAATAAGTTACGTCGAATAAGAAACACAAACTAATATTTTCTTTTTCTTTTTTCAGAACTCCTCGCTAACAGAAAACACCAGAAGAACCTTTTCATTTCAGATAACAAGGCTACCCTACTTATCATTTTGTTTTTTTGCTCTTTTAATTTTAGCCCGACAAGGAACTCTAGGAACGATAACCCTGCTAAAACCAAGGAAACTAATTATAAGATCGATAAAAAAACATGAACTGCGAAAAACAAAAGTTAAGCTAGGAAATGAATCGTAAGTTAATATTGTTCTTATTTCTTATTTTTATTAATATCATATTTGGAAAATTAGAAATCAAAAATGTGAACGATCAACCAATCTTACAGCTTATGACAGGAAAATGTAGACTTCAAATAGGAGTTATTAATATTATACACCCAATCAATTTAACAGATTTAGAAATGACTACACATCTTTTAACAAACATTATCTATAAGAAAACAAATAACTATTTGTCAGAAATAGCTAAACATAAAATAAAAGAGTTAAACTCAAACCTTTTAGAAATTAAGCCCAGGGACCATAGGGAACGAAGAAGTCTTGAATCAATTGGGACAGCGTGGAAGTGGATAGGAGGAAACCCAGATGCAACAGACCTAAGAATTATCAATCAAACTATGAACGACCTTATAATCAGCAATAACCAACAATATAGGGTGAATGAGCAGCTTGGTATCCGCCTTACTGCAATAACTAAATCAATCAACGACATAATTGAGAGCAAAACTAAAAACAAAATCGTATTAGATGAAATAGATACGATCATTACTATAATGAAGATAGACATCATCAATAAACTACTAGAAGATATCGCGGAAGCCGTAACACTATCCAAGATGTCCATTACAAGCAACAAAATACTCTCACTGAATGAGATATTTATCATAAAATCAATTCTGGAAGATCAAGGAATCAAAACTGACCTCCCAGACGAAGCACTACATTTAGTCAAACCCAGCATAGCTGTCAACGACAAAACTCTCTTATACATTTTAAAAATTCCTCAAGTCTACCAAGAAGAAGGATCTCTCTTGCGCATAGTACCCTTAGCAATGAGAGGACAGATTATTACGCAGTTTCCAAATTTCCTGATAAAATTAGGAAATGACTTATACTTAACTACAGAACCAAACGAGTACATTCAACGAAGTACATACATAAAAAAATATTCAGACAATTGTATTCAACCACTATTAGAAGGAAAAGCTAGCAAATGCTTGACGAAGAAATCATAAATCATACAACTTCTAACAGATGATCTGATACTCATAAATGCTGCCGAGAATGATCTTCTTCAATCAAACTGTGGCCCGGATGATCGCAATGTAAGTGGAAATATTCTAATATCGTTTTCTAACTGCAGCATCCACTACAGAAACCAAACATTTTCATCAAGTACGAAAGAGATAAAAACGACCGTTTTACAAGGAGCAATGCATAATCTTTTCATGGATCAACAGCCGGAAGAGGACATCTTGAAAATTATAAACAACATAACCATTGCTAACAGGAAGAAAATCGACCATGTCTATCTTAGGCAGTTCAACAGTAAATTGTGGGATTGGAGTCTACTCGGTGGAATCTCCATCTCGATCACCCTAACCATAACCATGTCAGTTTTTGCTATTCTCACCTACAGAAAATCACTATACATAATCCTAAAGAACATCGCCAGGAAAAGGAAAACCAAGAGCACATCACCTGAAAATCAAAATAATCAGGACGCGTGAGGACACGCTTTTTCACCCCCCGGAGGAGTTACGTTGGCACCTGCATCCAGTATTGCTGACGACTCAGAACGCCCTCAGCAACAGGAACAGCATTTCGATAGCATTCATCCATGAAATGCTTAGTGGACAGAATGGACGGAGCAACGTGATCAATGACTGAACTTCGTACCCCTAGCAGCGTCAGCAGAATATTCAGGCTAGTAGTAAGTTACAAGTAAGGACCTTTCAGAATTAAATTCATTCCATATATATATAAGTTAACAAACGCTCCTCCAAGCAAACCGAGTACTTCAGATCCAACAACAACAAATACAACAACTTACAGAAACATTACGATCATTAGAAATTCACCATCAAACCAAAGACACCTCACCGCCTGAATAATAAGAATTATCATCATCATCATTTTAATATCGTAGACGACACCACATCATCATCATTTCAATATCGCAAACGACACCAAGTACAGTACTCAAAGCACCTGGCAACGGTCATCACTCGGTCTACTTAGATAGAACGACGACGACGGCAAAGATAACAACGACGACGACACCCGTGGCACCGGACACCGCATACCTTTCAGAATGCTGAGATCATCAATTGCAGGACAAGTAGGGACTTAGTTTTAAACCATGCATTCTCGAATAAATCATTCCGTTTAACTTCCTCGACTCGTGCAGTTCAGTTTTTGCTCTATTCGAAATCCAGTGAAAGTAAATTTAATTTTTTTAAAACTCTTTCTAATATATATATATATATATATATATATATATATATATATATATATATATATATATATATATATATATATATATATGTAATATATATATATATATATATATATATATATATATATATATATATATGTATATATATATAATATATATATATATATATATATAATAAGACCGTATTTTTTATTTTTTATTAGGGTGACCATGTTCGATATAGGGGTACTAGAAAAATCGACATTTTTCGAAATTTTTAATTTTTTAAAAAACATAACTTCTGAACCGCTGAATCGATTTGCAATGTTTTTTTTATAAATAGAAAGATTATTATTTTTTGTTTTTATTAAAAATATTGGTTAAAATAAATAATGTAGTCAAGTTTGCTAAAATGGCCAATATATTTATTTTTTATGATTTTCAAAATGTTGGACCACAACGACTATTTATTTTTATATTTTTTTATATAAATTCAAACATTTTTGCATAATATATCAAAAAATCTCAAATGTTCATTGAGCCGTTTTGGAGTTAAATTTTTTGAAAATTTCAAGTTTTTTGCCTACACACACATGGAATGAGCATCATTTTCCATCACTTCAAAATAACTGCGGGAATCATTTCATTGAAGTTATCAAACTTATTCCTAATGAATTCATGATAACCATGTTTACAAATCTAGTTTTATTTGTGAAGTAATGTACTGCCGTTCTACGCATAACTGTCCCATGTTGCAAAAGTTGCATTTGAGAAAAAAGCGTTTTAAGTTTTGCGTCACTTTTGTATAGGGCTGGTAGGATTCGTAGTAAAACCCACAAATTTATGAGTGGCATTTGAAGATGTGGCTAAGGTTTGATGTAATCTGTGGTATTACAAATAATAAGATTATTTTTGTATGTAAAATACGAGGTAAAATATTCAGTGGGACTGATATGCGTAGAATTTTGCCTTGCAGCAGAAAATTCTAGGCATATCAGTCCCACTGCATGATGTATTGATGGATCGTTGGCGATAGGATTTGCGTTTTCAAATACACATGCCATGTGCATTATTGTTTATGCTCTTACCATGATTCTGATTATTATTTTATCACCATTTCATCATTAAAAACACAGTTCTATCAAATGCAAATGGTGGCTTATATAGACAATTTAATGTCAATGTTTTCATGTCCAAGTCATTGTTTAAGTTTACATATAAGCCCCTTATCAATGCTGAGCGTCGAGTAGTTCCTACAAAGAATGTTGTAAACTTAAATCAATTTTGTTTTCGAAGATCTCTTAAGAAATGTCGTAGTGGGACTTTTATGCCTAGAATTTCAACATGGGACAATCTAACTTGATGTTTTTTTGATACAAACTCAGAACAAAGTATATAATGTTTTGTTTCTATCCAATAGTATAGTTAAAAAAACTAAGCATATATTGAAAAAGCTGCAATTTGACCAAAAGCAACATGGGACAGTTATGCGGAGAACGGCAGTGTACCCATCATAAGTAGGGGAGGCTGGTTCAATTCTGATTCCATTAAATGTAAGAACTATAAATCAGCCTCAAATTGTTTAAAAGCAGAGACCAACATTGCTAGGGTTTACTCAGCCATGGTTTACGCTATAACTTGAGCCACAATGGTCCGTTAGCGTCCAAATTCAGCATGAGTGCTCATGAGGATGGCAGGGGCACTCATGCCGAATTTGTTGTAGCGTAAACCACGACTGAGAAAACTTGTTCATCGTTATATTGTTCAGAATCGGTGCACTTTTTTTCCCCAAAATGGTATTAAAAAAATAACATCAAATTGTTGTGTTGTTTTTGTTTCCAATCATTTTAGTCATGTGTGCGTGTGCAGAAAATATAAATTTATCTCAACGCTCGCACACATTCAAAATTATGTGCAACAAGAATTTGCAGCACGCTCATGAATCATATGTCACTGCTGAACGGTACGGCTATTGTCAGGCAAAGTCACCAAAAAACGATAAGTGAGAAAAACAACAGCACTAATGTGATCCGTGCGGTGCCAGAAGTAATAGGCGATCGTGTTGTTGAAAAACCGCTCTCGGTCGGCACGAACAAGAGAAACTGATGGAGCATACACATTATATAACGTAGTACCATAGACTAACTCTAAGACTAGTAGGTCCCATACAAAAACGATTTTTTTCTTGGCTCAGTCAGTACTAGAACATCGGTCCCAACATAGACTAACTCTAAGACCAGTAGGTCCCATACAAAAACGATTTTTTTCTTGGCTCAGTCAGTACTAGAACATCGTCCCAAGCTCGGTCCCAAGCTCAATAATGCACCCCTTATAATGAACTCACATGAACACACTCTCAAATACTCTGTCAAAATAACACAGCAAATCAAAACAAAGGCGCAAATATGTATAACAAGGTGCTGGCTTCAAGGTGTAATTCGGACCAAGGGGTTCTACAATAGTGAACCAATTTCAAATCGCTAGTTGCATATTGATTGTTGGTCCCAAGCTCGGTCCCAAGCTTAATAATGCGCCCCCAATAATGAACTCACATGAACACACTCTCAAATTTTCTGTCAAAATAACACAGCAAATCAAAACAAAGGCGCAAATATGTATAACAAGGTGCTAGCTTCAAGGTGTATTTCGGACCAAGGGGTTCTACAACAGTGAACCAATTTCAAATCGCTAGTTGCTTATTGATTGTTGGTAGTACTTTGTACACGCAGAGCGACCAATCTCCCGTAAAGGCTTTTCTCTACATGGGAGAATTTAATGTGTTCTTTTAGAGCAATTGCTGTTCCTCGCATGGTCGACATTGCAGACACTGTTATGGCTGGCCCACAATTTATACGTTGCGGATGCGTTTGCGTGAATTTGACAGTTTTCCCATAGGTTTTCTGTCAAATTTACGTCAACGCATCCGCAACGTATCAATTGTGGGTGACCCTTTACAGCTGGGCAAGAAAAGCTGATCATTTTCAACCTCCTGTAGAAAGACAATATCGAGCTCCACGGTACGAACAAACGTGCGAAGGGCGTTTAGCTTGGTTTGGTTGGTGATGTTGTTTATATTGATGGTACCGATATTACAGCTGATGTACTCCATTATTGCTGCATTTCATCGACGCTGGTGGTGGTAGTATCGTCTTCAGAGGTTCGCATTTTTTTGCCCGGTGGCTGTCTACGCGAGCGTCGGCTGCTGTTCGAGGCAAGAGATGATTGTGAGTTGTCTGTTTCGTTGCCATCGGTTTTGCGTTGGGATACCATGGTGCCGGTTGGGATATAAACAGGCGAGAGTTGGATGACCGCTTGCGTTGCGGAGGGTTTCGTTTGTGCAGCGGGGGGCGGCATCGTGATTTTCTGTTGTGCTGCTACAGCTCGTGTCTCACCAAGGAGAATTTTCTTCGGGCCTTGTTGCCGAGTAACAGACGATCCTTTCGTCGTCTGGGTAGTCGAGTTCGATGACGGTCTACGTGAATCCAATCGGGGTTTGATCAGTTGAGGGTTTGACGTATTTCCCTTCGTTACGTTAGCGTTTTTTGTTTTGCAGTTTTTTGTTTTGCACACGGGATGCCGATGTGTGCAAGCAAATTTGTGGCAGTGCAAGCAAGTTTGCCGCTGCTCCTTGTATCAAGTTTCCTCGCCCTCGATGGTCACGAGAGATGGAATGTTCTTCATCACTACCATTCGAGCAACACGAACACCAGTGGTAATACCAACAATCAATATGCAACTAGCCATTTGAAATTGGTTCACTGTTGTAGAACCCCTTGGTCCGAAATACACCTTGAAGCTAGCACCTTGTTATACATATTTTCGCCTTTGTTTTGATTTGCTGTGTTATTTTGACAGAAAATTTGAGAGTGTGTTCATGTGAGTTCATTATTGGGGGCGCATTATTAAGCATGGGACCGAGCTTGGGACCGATGTTCTAGTACTGACTGAGCCAAGAAAAAAAGCGTTTTTGTATGGGACCTACTGGTCTTAGAGTTAGTCTATGGTAATACCGCTAAAATCACTGTAACGGTCATCCCACAGTAAGTCACGAACACTGAGAACTTCTCCGTAGTCGGCGAGGAAAGCAGCAGTCTGGTCGTTCGTAATGCTCTCGGGTAGTTCAAGTAGCTTCACTTCAACTGCACCTTCCTCCATCGTATACCGAAGCTTGTGGGATTTCCCATCAAACACGAAATCGTGTTTGCCATCGTGCTGTTCCACGATCTTCTCCGCAAGTTACAGGTAGTTGACCTTCACGAATGTACATCCAAGCCGCCTGCTAGGCTGGAGTAGAAGCACATTTTCGCGCGTAAGACCGAGTTCATTTCGGATGAACTTGTGAATCTCGTCATGGGAGAGGAGCTTTGGAAATTGCGAAAAGTCGACGCGAAACGTATTTTCGCGGCCCGGCATAGCGGAGTAATGAACGCGAACGCGATACTTGATACGGTAGAAAAAAAAACAACCGGCAAAACCTACTGATAGTCTGTGAAAGACTTCCGAAATTTCCTCGTTCGAAAAACATCGACTGATCGGCTCGGAAGTTGAGCGCTAACTTACTACTCACGACTAACTTTACTTAAATAATAAGAATAGAGAATTACAAAAAAAACACATTATTTGACGGACAATAGTCCTTACTAGAATTTTAAACTCGCGCCGCGCACTACAGACTTTCTCGAAGTCTTGAGTTAGGAAGGAAGAATTTGTAAGGCTGAAGTACCTCGTAGGCCTTCGCATGACTTTATTTTTTGCGCTCTCTTATCATTTATTCTGCCAACCAATGTTGCTCCCCTATTCTGCGTTGACCTTGTCAGATAGCTGAAAGTTGACCTAGTTCATTGTGTTTGAATACCACTCAATTCACTGACACATGGCAGCACTGGCTTACCCAAACCAAGGTAAGTTGAACCTTATGAATTTTTTAAGGATGGACGGGATAATCAAGTCCCTATCACTTTGAAATTTTCTGAGCACAAACCTCAAATACTGTTGGGACTTCAGGCGTGAAATTTTCAAGAATCGTTTGCTCCACTGCAGCATCCATTGGTTAGCAATTTGAGCGTTGTTTGTTTTGTTTTGTTTGTAATATTTAGTGTGAAAAACGAGAAATGATTGATGTAGAAGGAGATGTTCGCTCATCACCATGAGGCACCAAGAGTGAACATTAATGTTTTTGGCTAGAATGAAAGATATGAAGAGAAAGTTTTGATAGTTCCGTCAGTGTGCGGCAGGCCTGGCAATAGAACAGATGTTTAGGAAATTGAGCGAAAAGGGCATGTCTAGAGTGGTACTTGAACCAAAGACATCCATTTTTGCCTAACATATGCCTAACAATTAATGTATGTAAAATCCATACATGGTGGTAACCATTAATTAATAATTATACTGGCGGGGACCAGTATCGCATCGCTTCACGGTGTTTCTCTCCGAGGTCTCTACGTTAGAGACGACGAGAAAAAAACTTGAGTGATCTCAGTCGTTGCGAATCAAAACAAACCCAAAAAAGGAGAGAGTCCCTCTCCCATGTGCGCATCAGTAAACAGAGTGCACACAATAGATCGCTAGAATAACTATACACGCCACAGTGGTACATGAGCGTCTTCCAAACCGGACATTTTTGCCTGTTGAAGTGGCGGACTTAGTCCGTGCTTCAACCTACCCCGCAGTGGGATGTTAGGCAAAAATGGACGTCTTTGGTTTAAGTACCAATGTAGACATGCCGTTTTCGCTCAATTTCCTAAACATCTGTTCTATTTCCAAGCCTGCCGCACACTGACGGAACTATCAAAACTTTCTCTTCATATCTTTCATTCTAGCCAAAAACAATAACGTTTACTCTTGGTGCCTCATAGTGATGAGCGAACATCTCCTACTTCATCATAATCGTTACTTCACGCACGGAGAATACATAACATAACAATTAATGTATGAGAAATGATTATTAACATAACCTATAGTTTATATGGAGAAAGGACTACACCCCCCCCCCCCCCTCCTGTTTCACCTTACGTTCATTTGCCTGAGTGCATGCCAACACAGGAGATCCGCTACTTGTTGGTCCGTCTTATGTTTGAATATCTTCCATTCAATAGACAATACATGTTAAGATAAGGACATTCATTATTATCAACAATCAATATGCAACTAGCGATTTGAAATTGGATCACTGTTGAAGAACCCCTTGGTCCGAAGTACACCTTGAAGCCAGCACCTTGCTGTACATGTTCGCGCCTTTGTTTTGATTTGCTGTGTTATTTTGACAGAATATTTGAGAGTGTGTTCGTGTGAGTTCATTATTAGGGGCGAATCATTAAACTTGGGACCGATGTGCTAGTACTGACTGAGCCAAAAAAAAGATCGTATTTGTTCGGGACCTACTGGTCGTAGAGTTAGTCTATGTTACTATCATCAATATTTATCCTTGAGAATACAATCGATTGAAGCAAGAAAAATCATTGGAATATATTATATTCGGTTACCGCAATTGAATCCTTCCAAAATAAAGTATTTCTTAGTAATCGAAATCATCTTTTATATCTGACTTCTCTTCAATCACTGCCCAAAGTAGTTTATGCATACAGGTAAGTATTTGTTAGTAACACGGTAAATTAAAGTAATTCAAATCAAAGAATATAACATTATCTCCTTTTCTTCTTGGCATCTAACTGTCCATCATCGTCGGCACCCATATCGTAATCTTCGAACTTCTTTCGAACATCTTTCCTCTAATGTAGTTTCTAGTGGATGCTCCACTGGTGTGCCCCACGCGTTTTGACCCTCTTCTTCTTCGCTAAAGGTTTCCTTCCTGGATTGTGGCAGCTTCTTCGGGTGTGCTGACCTCCTACGATACCGTCCGGTGTCTCTACAAGAATTCGGCTTCCCTCCTTCTTCACTACTGTGCATGGTTCAGGAAAGAACGGAGCAGATAGCTTGTGATTCCGCATCCACACTTGGTCCCCTTCTGAGATGGTCAATTCCTGGACTTGTTTGGTTCGAACGGAGCGATCTCTCTCGAATTTCTTTATCATTTGTCCGGGGTAATGCGTTGAAGTAAGGAATCGCCGTAGATCTTGCGGTAGCTGAGTGGGGCGTCAGGGAATATACATAATTCAGCTCTTCGAGATCTCAAATTTCTCAAATTTGTTTGGTTGAGAACTGCGAGCTGCAGAATCTTCAAGATACTCCTGTTCTGCCCCTTCCTCCATTATTTTGGAGCCAGTAGGGATTGCTATGTTTTAGCTGTATACCGTAGTACATGCAGAACTCCATCACTTCGCTGCTCGAAAAATTGCTAGCGATAACCGACATGATCATGTCCGGTAGGCTCATTCTCATGAAAATTGGTCGAATTCGCTCCAAAATTTCGGCCATAGTGGTACGGCGGAGTAATTCTACGATTCTATACTTGCTATACAGATGATCACGAGAAGCGAATCTCCTGACGGAAGCGATTGAGGAAGTTCGCGTACAGCCATTGGTTCCTGACGAGGTGTTTGGCAATACATGCATGATCTCACTTTACCAAACTTTCGAACGCAATCCCTGTTTCGATCATTCGATGTGCAATGTGTGCCAATGACAAGACACGCTTTCGCTAACTCATTGGGATTACAATCCTATCCCTTCTCAACTATTCCATTCACCATCAACAATTCGTCCTTACAAGGTAAGTAGCGTCTCAACTGCTCCTTCCATATACCAGACGACAATGCCTCCTTCAACGACGTCAGTTCATTTTCCTGTTGTGTCTGTCTAGAAATTTCATCCAGTGATACGGCGTCCGGCTTCTTTGATTCTACAACTGCCATCAACATAAATTCTCCTTCATGGTCGTACGTCTTACAATGCTGGAGCTGCAGGAGGCGTAACAACGAATAAGCCATGTTTACTTTGCCTGCAATGTGCACGAGCGAAAAGACTGCAGACGGAGAGCACAACATTCAATTCTCGGGCACGATTTCTGCTTACTTTCGAAAATCACCTGGTGATCAGTCAGCAATAAGAATTCCAGACCACGTAGATACATCTCGAGCCTTTGCTGTTTCGGACACTCGTCGATGTAACAAATAACTTGTTTCCGGTCATCCTTCTCTAGAATTAAGACCGCACCTAGTCCTATGGGGCTTGCGTCAGCGATAAAATTCGTCTTGTCCAACGGTGAATAGTATCCCAAATTGGATGGATTCAACAAAACTGTTTTGATCTTAGCGGCCTGCTACGGTTCTTTATTTCACCGACATCGAGTATACTTCCGAAGCAGCTCACGTAGTGGTGTTGTCAACGTGGCCAAATCTGGGATAAACATAGATAGTTGACGAGACGCAAAAAACTGCTCCTCAATAGATCGTGGGTCTCGAAAGGATTTCACAGCTTCCATCTTGTCCTCGGCTGGGCTTATTCCTGCTCGTAAAAGGCGATGTCCCATGAAAACGAGTTCCGTCTTTACAAATTCGCATTTCCGCATGATTGTAACACCGTATGATGTTAGTCGCTCCAGAACAGCCAGTTGTATCTTATCATGCTCCTTCTTTATTCCAGCGAAAATTAGAACGTCGTCAATAAACGACTTAATTCCCTGTATTCCTGTTAGTAAGCGCTCCATTAACCTTTTATATCGGAAGAAGCCAACAGGTGACGCGAAGGTTGTGATCTCCCGAGATGCTTCCGATAAGACGACCTGATGGCAAGCCTTGTTCTAGTCTATCTTTGAGAACCATTTGCAGAAGTTCAAGTGGGGGAAATGTTATCGAACGTTGGCAACGGATAATGCTGTGGAACAATAGTCTGATTTGCGTCCATCATGTCCACGCATTGGATCACTAGGCTTTTGTCTGATGACCAGTCGCGAAATGCATCGTGAATCTCTCGGCGCAGGTTCGATTAGCCGCTTGATTTCACTCTTCACTTTCTCACGGAGGGGAACGGGAACATAGCACTGAGTGTGTTGAACCGGTTTTACCGTTTCGTCGATTTGGATTTTATCTTTCCGATTCTCTTCCTTCGATTTAACACAACACTGGTTTCGATCTTCAGGATACCCAAAGCCTTCGCTGTATTTCGTCCTTTCTTCGTCCTTTTTCTCCGAAGTCCGGTCCGGTTTGAAATAGGTACTATACACACTTTTCGTCGGATTGTTCGCTGTCCGAAGTGACATCGTCTGAGCCAGCTTTCACATGTCGGATGCGATTACGATCTCGTAGTTTTTTTTCCGCACTGCGATTATGTCTTGCATCGCTTTTTGAAGTGTCCGATCAAACCACATCTCTCACACTTTCGATCTATGGCAGGGCATTCATCGTCGTTGGCATAATGACCGATTCTGCCGCATCGAAAACACTCACTTCTGGAATCGCGCCATCGGCAACAAATACTCTTCAAGTATCTGCAGTGCTTGTTGGTAAACATCAACACCTTCCTGTGGCGGAACATCAGCTTCTCCCCGTAGGCTCCTCGTCGCCAATATTATACTCGGTTACCGGAATTGAATTCTTCCAAAATAAGATATTGCATAGTAATCGAAATCAAATATCGTCATTTATATCTGACTTCTCTTTATTCTCTGCCCAAAGTTTATGCAACAGGTAAGTATTTGTTACTAACACGGTAAGTAATTCAAATCAAAGAATATAACAGAAAAGTATTGATTTGAAACTAACACTTTTTAGTGGATTTCATAACTATATATTATATGTAACTACGCTCCCAAATGGAACAAAGTATTTGACGTTACACTCATCGGGAAAATAAGCTGCTCTGTTGGACATGGGTATTTGTGGGCGGTCTTTTAATATATAGTTATTGTTCGGATTAAATAACTATCGAACTATTTTTTGCGAATCACCCAAACTTCGGGAGATCAAACTGTAATAATTAAATTTAACAATTTCAGCCATAAATTTTATACAACAATGATTTTTTTTACTCACAATTTTAGTTCGCCTTTTCCTCACACTTGGACTGAAGTTCCTAAATTCGTAAACCGATACGAAAATCAACTCCGGTTTAGAGCCCTAGCCTTTGCCTATCGTTTTCCTGGGCAACTACTTGTTTCGTGTCAGTATGCGTCCGTCCTGTTCTGTGTCAAATTTCACCTTTAAATGTTGTGTATCGTATTGCACGGTTATGAGTGTATTTACCTGCTCTAAATGAACTCAACAATCGGTCGCTTTCACCACTTAAACACAGTTTGCTTTCCGCTTAAACACTTCCAAATATAAATTCACAATGTGCCTATTCAACGTCTTTGTTTTGTTTATGTTCTTTCTATCCTACGTTTGACGGTTTTCTATCTCAGTTTATCTCTCTTTCTCTCTCTCATCTCTCATCTCTGTTTATCTTACCTCCCGCTGTCATCTGACACTACGATGCGGTAAGGGCTGTGCGACCAGTGCTGCCAGAATAATCCCCGGCCCGTAACTCTGTCCCGGAAGCCATATCCGGCTCAGGGTTACCATCAGTTATCTCTATCACGGCCAGTTTCGCTGCCGCTCGCTTGTACCGTCCGGTGCTGGTACGCACCCATGCTTGACGGATCCTACCGTCTCCGGATACGATGACCTCTTCTACAACTCCACGGATCCAGCTCTTACGGCTCGCACCCTCTACGACGTACACTACATTTCCCGCACGCAATGGCTTTACCTCGCTGAACCACTTCGTCCTCTGGTTCAACGACGGCACATACTCCTTAATCCACCGTTCCCATAGTACGCTAGCTAACTGTTGGGAACGCTGAAATGCGTCACGAAGGGCCACCGCCGGATGGGGAGGCGGAAGACCTACGCCTGGCTGTTTTGGTGACACACCCCTCAGAAAGTGGTTGGGAGTCAGTGCTTCTGCTTCCTTGGACTGTTCCGACACGTACGTAAGCGGTCGAGAATTGACAATATCCTCCGCCTCAACAATCGCTGTCTGCAAGATCTCGTCCGTCAATTGCCTTCGATCATCAAGCGCTACCAGCGCTGCTTTTACGGAGCGCACTAAGCGTTCCCAAACACCTCCCATGTGAGGTGCTGCAGGAGGGTTGAACGTCCACTTCGTTCTTCCATTCGTTAGCTGGTCTGCGCAGTCATCTCCGATGCCCTGCACAGCTGCCACAATCTCCTTACTGGCTCCTCGTACGTTCGTCCCGTTGTCAGAAAAAATCTCGATCGGCCAGCCCCGTCGCCCGATGAATCGATGTATCGCCATCAAACAAGACTGTGTGGTTAGTCCATGTGCTACCTCCAAATGTACCGCACGTGTTACCATGCAGGTAAACAGCGCGATCCACCTCTTTTCTCTCTTGCGTCCTACAGTAACATCGAACGGTCCTAAATAATCCACACCGACGTAGCTAAACGGCCGTAGATTCGGAGTAATCCGTTGCACCGGAAGCGGAGCCATTCTCGGTACTCGAGGGAGACAGCGATGCACTTTGCACCACACACAATTCGCCGAAACTTTCCGAACAACAGCATCCACGTGTGGAATGAAGTACATCTGTCGCAACTCGTTCTTTACTGCTTGGCGATATCCGTGACCACTCTTTTCGTGATGGTGTTGAACGATCAGTTTCGTAATCCGATGGTCATCTGGTAGAATAATCGGAAATCGCAAATCAAACGGCAAAAATTCCGCTCTCTCCACTCGACCTTCCATTCGAATTGTTCCGTTTTCGTCGATTAGTGGAGTCAGCTTGTACAGCGGACTAGACTTCTCGATAGCCATCCACTGATTCACCGGGCGCTCCTTGTTCCTCGACAATATCTTCAGCTCATCGATGAAGCTCTCCGACTGCGCCATCTTCAGAAGGTAACTCTCCGCCCTCATATATTCCTCTTGCTGTAATGGTACGTAAACCGACGCGATTGTGCTTGGCATCCACACCTTCCTCTGCCTGTTTGTCGCTCGCAGTGTCTCTATCGCCATGCTTTTCACCCTCCGTTTGCAGTTTGACACGAAACGAAACACACACGCCATCGTTCGAACTAGTACGGTCCACTTCGAGAAGCGGTTTGCGTCCACCAGAACAGACGCAATCTTCACATCATGTAGTAGCAGATGAATTCGCAGTTCTTTCGTCGTGTTCCCAGGCGGCAGACTCTTCCTCGGCCATTCGTCGTTACTGGCGTACAGAAACTGCGGTCCCCGTACCCAAGGTCTGCTCGGAAGTATTTCCGGATCCTTGCCCCATTTCGTCAACTGATCTGCCACGTTCAATCTCGTCGGCACCCAACGCCAGTCGGTGAGTCTTGTCAAGCTCAGGATTTCTCCGATGCGAAAGCCGACGAACTGCTTGTAGCGGCGATGATCGGATCGAATCCATGACAGCACCACCTCTGCGTCTATCCAGAATACAACCTCACTGATAGCAAAACTGTGTGTTTCGCGCACTGTCTGCGACATCCGAGCACCGAGTACGGCCGCTAGAAGCTCCAAGCGTGGAATCGATAGCTGTTTCAACGGTGCCACTTTCGCCCGGCTCATCACCAGCGCGCACATCACCTCTCCACGCACCATTGCTCGGAAGCACGCCACGCATCCGTACGCCGTTTCGCTCGCATCCGCAAATATATGTAGCTGCACGTCTTCGATCTCATCAGACCGTGCACTACCGAAGTAGCTACGTATTAGCCTGAAAGCCTGAATGTCAGTAAGAATATTCGTCCATCGTGTCCATTTTCGGAACGATGCTTCGTCAACCGCGTCATCCCATTGACACCCCGTCCGCCACAGGTCTTGAATAAGCATCTTTCCCAGAATGGTGACTGGCGAAAGAAACCCCATTGGATCAAACTGCGCCATCACGATGCTGAGTACAATTCTCTTTGTCGGGCGTTCTTCTCCTCGTATAGCTTTGGCATATTCCAATTTCGATGCGGTTGCAAAGCAGAACACGTCTTCGACCGTATCCCACACGATGCCTAACACGCGCTCGCACTCCATGCTCTTGTCTTGGCTGAAGTGCACCGATGAAACGCCGCTCTGCTCTCCCAGACTCTCTAGGAATTCACCTGAATTCGACACCCAGTTTCTTATGTGGAAACCACCCTGCGAGTGGATGTACTTCACCTCCTTGGCCCTTCTTATCGCTTCCTCGATGGTGTCTGCGCTGTCATAGTAGTCGTCGACGTAGTGTTTCTTCATAATCGCTGCCGCTGCCTCTGGAAACTCGTCCGCGAATTGTTCCGCATTCAAATTTTTAACGAATTGCGCTGAACAAGGTGAGCAAGTGGCGCCAAAGGTTGCAACATCCATAACGTACACTTGCGGTGCACCTGTTTGATCAGTTCCAAAGAGAAACCGCTGTGCTTGCTTGTCCGCAGCTCGGATTCTCATTTGGTGGAACATCTCTTGGACATCTCCTCCAAAGGCAACCGGGCCCTCTCGAAAGCAGGAGATGACTTTCGCCAGAGGCACTAACATATCCGGACCCTTCAATAACTCCGAGTTTAGCGAGATCCCTCCAACCGACGCTGCCGCATCCCACACTAGACGTACTTTGCCGGGTTTCCTTGGGTTTTGGACTACGTTCACAGGCAGATACCACACCGTTGAGTATGGTGTCTCTTCGAGTTCTACTGTTGTTATCTTGTGCGCGTAGCCCTTGACCTGATAGTCCTCTATTTGCTGGTACACATTTTGTTTCAACGCCGAGTCCTTCTCCAACTTTCGATCGAGTGCACGCATCCTTCGCACTGCCATCGGATAGCTGTCAGGAAATTGCCTTTTCATTCCCCGCCACAGTAATCCCGTTTCATATCGATTGCCTACCCGTCTCGTCGTCGATTCGAGAATTTCTCTGGCCCGCTTCTCCTCTGCTGGTTCCGGAATGTCATATGATCCAACCACCATCTCATCCCGCACGTATTGCTCTCGCATGAGGTCATGCAGCTCCTGGTTGCTCACCGGTGTGATGGAATGTAGATTCAAGTACGTCTGTACACTGTGTTTTGGCTTCTCAGATCCGTAAATTGTCCAACCCATCTTCGATCGCACAGCAATCGGTTCACTCGGCTTCCCGACGCGTGACTCTAATGGTGCAAACAGATGCAGATTATCCAACCCGACGAGAATCGTTGGTGTCCCGCATGGAAAGTCCTTTACTGACACTCCAGCAAGATGCGTGTATCGCTTTACCACCTCTGCGTATTGGACGTACTGTTTTGGCAACTGCAATCCGGTCACCGTCCGTGTGTTAAATAGCGGAAACTTCTCCTTCGATCCCTTCGCTGACATCATCATATCTACGCTGCGTGACTCGTTCTCGTATCGGTTGATGTTCCCAGTCCACGTGACTATCAACGGCTCCAGAGTTCCTTCTGCCTTCAGCCGTTTGGCAACCGTATCATCCACCAGCGTCGCCGACGATCCTTCGTCCAGAAATGCGACGGTGTCGTACTGCCGCTTGCCAACGTGGAGAGTCACCGGCATCATTCGAAAAATCACCGTACAATCCGACTTCGCTTTCTGCAGCTGCACCGATTCTTCCACCCGATGCAATAAAGGATGGTGTCGTCCTTGGCAGTTCCGTACCATACACCGAATCTTCGAGTAACACCGACCACCTTCGTGCTTGTTTAGGCAGACTCCGCAAAGTTTCTGCCTCTCAACCTCTCTTAGGCGCTCTACAATGTTCATCTGTCTAAACTTATCGCAGTTCCTGATCAGATGATCCGTCATTTAGCAAATCCAACAAGGCCGGCTGCCCATTTCACTTCGGGCCCTTTCATTCTGCTTCTGCTCGTATTCATGCACATGCACATATTCCCTCTTCTTAGGATTCTCTCTCCCAGTTCTGGAGCGCTCGCTCACTGACAACGTAGAAAACTCCACCACTTCTGACACATCGGAAACAATGCCATTCGTGAAGTTCGTGAACATCCTCAGCGGACTGTCCACCCTACCTCGCTTATACCGCACCCAATCTAGCTTGTAGGTTGGTGGCAGCTTGTCAACCAACTCCTGCACCAGCATCGGGTTGTTTAGGTGATCGTTGAGTCGTGCAGCTTCGAGATGATCGCACAACTGCTTCACCGTGATCCCGAAGTTGATGAATGACTCCAATCGATCCGCTCTCGGTGCTGGAGCATTCCTCACTTTTGTTAGCAGTGACTTCAACAGCTTCTCCGGCTTACCAAATAAATTACGAAGGTCGCAGATCACATCCGGAACTGAGTCCGGCAGAACGAGACGACTTCTAACTGCTTCAAGCGCATCTCCTTGCAAGCAATCCTGTAGTCGCTTCAAATTCTCCAGGTTTGAGAATCCGCACGCCGTCGTAGTATGCTCAAAGCTGCTAATGAACAGCGGCCATACTTCGGGTTCACCGCGAAACTTTGGAAGATATTGCGAAACTGCTTTTCTAGCGGCCAGCTGATCCCTCGATATTCGACCAACGCATCGCCCCGGCCCGTCACCAACTCTACTACAGTGGACATAGCTGTGACAGCTACTTCTCGGCTGTTCTTCCAACGATTTACTGTTTTCGCTCTCGGCGTCTGACTCCGAATCGGTTCCTGCAATCATTTCCGCTTTCTTCATCGGTTTTGGCTTGCATACATTGTTCGAGCTCCCCCCCCTCCTCGGGCAGATCTCCTCCTTTGGAATGCGTTCCACGAAAATCTGTGGCTGACGGCTTTCTGACTATCTTCTCAACTTGCCCGTCCAACCACTGCGCCACCTTCTGCTTCGGTTTGGGCACGGTCCCACCAACAATGCTGCCTTGCTGCTTCATAGTGTTGAGTCTGCTAACGCTGCTGTCGAACTGCTTCCTAATCTCATCCCGTTTCTTCAAAAACTGCTCTTCCGCCGCCAGTTGGGCTTCCAATATCCTCTGCTCGTGCTCCAACTGCTGCTCCTCCATCTCACGTTGAAATTGAAGTTCTAGCTCACGCATTTCCCGTTCTTGCTTCAGCTGCTCTTCTCTCCACGCTTTCTGCCGAGTGAGTAGTTTTTTCCGCGCTTCCATCTGCTTTGCGAAGGCCTTCTCTTTGGCGAGTTGTTCCTCCTCCAACTGCTTCTCAATTGGATCTACGTCGGACCCAACTCCCTGATCAGACCCTCCATCGCCTTTCTGGCCGGACTTCTTACTCCGCTTCTTGCCGTCAGGAACTTTTAGCTGCTGAGCACTAATTTGGATACAACGTGGGCAACGCCAAACGGTATTGGCTATCTCGTGGTCTACACCAGCACACGAAAAATGAGCCCAAAGACTACATTTCCCACATTGAACCCACTCCAAATCCTCGGACATTGACTCCGATATAGAGCAGAATAAACATAGCTCGTCTTTGGAAGGAGAAGAGGTCATTTCGAAGGCTGTCCGTTTTAAAATTTTTGATTTTGTTCGGATTAAATAACTATCGAACTATTTTTTGCGAATCACCCAAACTTCGGGAGATCAAACTGTAATAATTTAATTTAACAATTTCAGCCATAAATTTTATACAACAATGATTTTTTTTACTCACAATTTTAGTTCGCCTTTTCCTCACACTTGGACTGAAGTTCCTAAATTCGTAAACCGATACGAAAATCAACTCCGGTTTAGAGCCCTAGCCTTTGCCTATCGTTTTCCTGGGCAACTGCTTGTTTCGTGTCAGTATGCGTCCGTCCTGTTCTGTGTCAAATTTCACCTTTAAATGTTGTGTATCGTATTGCACGGTTTTGAGTGTATTTACCTGCTCTAAATGAACTCAACAATCGGTCGCTTTCACCACTTAAACACAGTTTGCTTTCCGCTTAAACACTTCCAAATATAAATTCACAATGTGCCTATTCAACGTCTTTGTTTTGTTTATGTTCTTTCTATCCTACACTCCCGCGCCACTTTACTCAATTTTTGAGTACAATTGTATGCTATCTCTTTTTCTCTCACGGAAATGTTACTCAATTTTCGTTAAAAAGTGGATCAACTCAATTTTTGAGTAGATCCACTTTTTACGAAAATTGAGTAACATTTCCGTGAGAGAAAAAGAGATAGCATACAATTTTACTCAAAAATTGAGTAAAGTGCAGCGGGAGTGTACGTTTGACGGTTTTCTATCTCAGTTTATCTCTCTTTCTCTCTCTCATCTCTCATCTCTGTTTATCTTACCTCCCGCTGTCATCTGACACTACGATGCGGTAAGGGCTGTGCGACCAGTGCTGCCAGAACAGTTATGTTTGTATATATGATGTGTATGTAGTTTTGGAAATGTTAACTGATTTACTTACCCACACTGTTGTTATTACTTTTGATTTGTTGGGAACATACCGCCTTAAATGATACTCGCAAGCATGTGCTTTGTCCACGTAGGTCTTTCTTGGGCGGCTACTTGGTCTTGTTCCAACCAGAGGCCAAGATGCCTGACCATCCAGGTTGCGTCGCCATGAGACACGTATTTGCATCAGGCTCCAAGCATAGGCATGCTGATCCTTGCATAGTTTCTTTTTTCGTTCTACAAGTATACAAAAATATTCGCTCCTCTGCCAACAACAGCCAGACCAAATGTAGAATCTGTGTGGTGATGCTTTCCAGAAAATTGCAGACGCATATTAAAACTCAGTTAAAACAAGAGTATTCAAATTAATAGACGATTCTTTGAGTAGTAGTAGTATTATTGAAATTATACAAATTCTATATTGTATAAAAATAAGGAAAGGTGTCAAATTAAAAGTTAAAATGCTACTACTAGTGGGTTCAAATGCACTTCTGGTCCACATCACCCCTGGAAACACTGGTTTGCATCTTTCCCGTTTGGGTAAAGATCCAGATAAGCCCTGGGACCTGGTAGTTTTCAAGCTACCACAAGGTTTTTCCAGTGCCCAGGGACATTTTTCAAAGACGAATATTTGCACCTTAAACAACCAAACGGAAAGAACAGGGTGCAGAGCTGCAGATCGCTTCAAACAACACTTATTTGAGCGGCACTTAAAGCCTGGTAAGACGTATAAAAGTCAAGTAAAAGAAGAATAAATTTCGTTTATAAATTATGCATCACGAAATTCATAAGATAATTCACTATCAAAACTTATGTTATCAAAAGGAAAGTGTTCCCATAGCAATGCCCCGTAGATTGAGGTTGTGTCTTATGACAAATATGAAGTCTTACAAACCACAGAAAAAAACCGTTGCATAACATAAGTTAGGTCTTACATAAATCGTGCATGATTTTTGCCTAACATTTTGTCTTTCATAAGTTAGAAAGGGACCAACAAGCAGTACTCCATTAAATGATGTCTTAAAATAAAGTCGGTTTTATTTATCGAAGTATACCTCAACTTTTCATATCTTTAACTTTTAGGAAAATGGTAGATTTCGGGTAAAATGAATAAAGCAAAAACATACCTGAGGGCTTTGTACGACATGAAGTTCCGGTGGTGATGTGGCAACATGTTCAGTAATATTTGGTAGGTAAGCGGTAGAAGATACCCCAGTGCTGCGATGGGTACTACTATTGCGACCGACACGTGATTCTTCGTCGTCGCTTGAATGACTTGACGCCAGGTCCAGACTTCTACCATCCGTTTCACTTCCAGAGTCGGAATCTCTCCTATGGCGTCGTCCTTTGCGATAATTTTGAGAATTATCACTGGTTTCTTTAATTTTCCGCAATCCACTGCCTTCGTATCCTCGCATATAGGAAGGTACACCATCACTGTTCGAATTGTAGTTTGAAGTTGATGTTGATGTATGTCGGAACTGGCCGTCACTCCTGCAACATGTTGTGATAGTTATAAACTCTAATTTAAAATTTGTCAAAAATATATGAGATGATACGCACCTATATGGGCTTGAACTTGTTTTAGTTGTACTACGGGATGTTGTGCTAGATGTACTAATCCCGATGTTTCGTCGTGCAGTTTCGTACTGACTTGCGAATCCTGGAGTTTTTGGTGATTGGCCAATGTTTTGGGAACTACTACTAACGGCCAAAGATGAATCCAGTAAAGGTACTTTCCGACCCAAACATCGTAAAACTGTTCTTTGAATATTTTCCCGCACACGTTTATTGATAATGCAATAACCAATAACGGAAAAAAAAGCATGAATGATTACAACTGCCGAGAGTATGACTCTCAGCATTTGGGAACTTTCAGATGCTGTCAAAACAGCCAAAACCCACATTATTCCCATCAACGGAACAGAAACAACTGAAAGCCATAGTAGTGTTCTGAGGTTTCCGAATCCTAGAACATGGTCTTTTATTGTAAAGGCTGCCCTCACCGATAAAAATAATATCAATAGATTTACGACGGACATAACGACAATTGGTCCCACCAGCCACCATATAACTGATTCGTACACTGACAACCAGCAACTGAAAGAGAAAATGTATGAATAGAATGGTTTGGCTTACGCATGACTTTCGAATCTTTTCTATACTTACAACATACTATTGCCATATTCATGCACTCGAACACCTACTGAAAGTCCCACTAGAAGCGCTGGAGCTCCATATCCGAGCGTGTAGTAGAATCCCATTGGACCATGGTTGATATCTCGCATTTCGGTCAACATGCGATATAAATGCACGCAGTCGACAGTGGTCCACGCAAAAGCGGCAAGCCAAGCGTAATGTAACACAATTGCTACCAGTTTACATGAAAACTATCAAATAAAAACAAATTAGGTACAACCAGTTTTCATTTGTCCAAATAATCCTCACTGAAAACGCCATTGGATGAGATATACAGCGCACTACTTCCGACATTTAAAATTATGGTAAAATCCATCAAATATAAGCATCGAATGGCTTGAACTGTCATACAAACCGTAATGGAAATGGCATTATTTAACTAAGCTTTCAGTATAGGTTACACTTTTAAGCCAAAATCTTTCAAGTTTTCCAGCTGTCATAATGTTCAGAAAACTGCAAAGAACTTTATGAAACAACAAATACTAGAAAGAACTGCCCGATATTGATTTTAAGATTTGATGAAATAAGATTTTTGTTATTGAACGACTATTATTGCTTAATAAATATTTATTTTATTTTTAGTGGAATGTTATTCTAATGTTATTTTTTTTTTTATGAGATTGTTCGGGCTAGTGATCTGTAATTAGTATACATCAACAAATTGTTGAAAACTCAACACAGTCATAAACATGATTTTTGATGGAAATGTTGACGAATCTAATGCTCACTTCTTGGAATATAGCGATGTGGAATTATTTGAAGCTACAGTATGTTATGCGCTGCATAGAACATCAGAAATTGAGTTTATTTTCTAGATTTTTTTTTAATAATTAAATAGTTTCCAGCAAGAATTATTATCTCAAATTGTTTGTTCATACCTCACTGTCAACCAATTCCCTTCGAGCCTGGATTCCGATGAAAAACATCATTTCAGCAATAAAAATACATAATAGTAAATTTTGATGGATTGTATTGGAATTGGTTTGTAAGCCACGCAGTAGTGCTAACGATAGTATTACGATGAACAACATTGGTAGTGAAATCAGGAACGCAGAGTACGATGTAATTTGCACCAATAGGGAAGGTTCAGGAATGTCTTCTGGATCGATTACATCTACAAGTACAGCATAGCTCGATATTTGACTGCAAGAGCAGTTGATGAGTATACTATCGTTTGACGTCAGTAGATCAAAATCAGGAATTTCAGTTTGACAGCCCAACCGAGTCCATAGACTTATGTGCGAATTCCATCGTACACACTGAGGATTCGAACGAGGTCCGAACCAATTTTTAGGTATATGTAACCACAATTGTAGCTTTATTGGCTGAGGCAGATAAGGATTTCCGAGCGATTTGTACTCAACTGCCTTATCGGGGCTTGTGTCTTCTGTCGGAAGAGCTGAGTAATGTTGAACCACGCTTCGTTTTTTTAATTTAGTATATACTGATTCATCCAATCCATAAATTGCCTCATTATCACCGGCAGAAGACAATACCACTGTGTCAGGTGGGTTAGAAATAGAGAAAGGATTCTCAGCAATACTCATTACTATTTCAGAATGTTCATCTAAACTTTCCAAATTCTCATGTTTGCTCATGTCATGAATTGAGATTTTAATTTCATTTGTCAGTTTCTCGTTTAGGTGGTCATGTATTGTCGATGAAGAGACCGCTTCGTTTTCTTTCTTACTTCTTGCCTTTTCAATGGAGTTAGGGTATTCCTGAATATGTTTGTCTTCATTTTTTCTAATCGTACTGGGCACCAATATTGTGATTGAGATAACTGGACTTGCAATTTGCACATCAACTCCCCATCTGCGGCTGATTGTTTCATCAAAATGATGTGGAAAAATGGCTCCTGCATCCTTATACTGTGCATAGCCGACAATTGCCCGATAATTGCTGATTGTGTTTGTTACTTCGTTTTTATCAGGCTGTGTGATTCCTAGCATGTCCAATGGGACCAATATCTTACTAAGCCTATCGAATTTGTTTTTATCCTGAATATAATTGTTATATTTTGGAAACGAAATCAGAGGATGCTTCTGTTTTTTTGGATGTTGAAGGAACAAACTAGTGTCCGGAAGAATAACGCTTTCCGTAGTCAAAAAATGAGACTTACTATGTTTGCTGTATCCCGTCAGCATATGCGGTTCATATCCAAACAACGACTCAGCAGTTACTACGTCTAAGCCGTAAGCCATATTGTCGTGAACAATTTCGAAAGGATTAGTATATGTGTCGTGCTGCGACCGGCCTAATATAATCATATATTTGTTGAATGCCTCAACTAAATCACTTGAATCTCTTTGTGTTAAATCCGTTAGGCGTTTCCATTCATTCTGGTACTGAACATCGAGTATGGTTCCAGCACTCTCCACCAAATTGTTTATGTAATGCTTGTCTTGACTGTGAGACAAATTCAAGCCACTTTGTCGAGCCTCGTAGTTAAGCAATTCGTGCAGTAATCGTTCAGTGATTAGTAAATCTGCACCGTACATTTTGTTTTGCTTTACATTTTGCATATCATTCAAATAATCAAACTCGAAGTCATCCGACTGCCATAAGGAATTTATCGACGTAAATGACGATTCTAAGGCGTATAGCCGGTTTGAATCCATTCTATCTCGTTTTGCACGTCCAAAGCTACTAGTCGCACTGTACAACGTAGCAGCAATTTTTACCGAAACGAATGTGTTCAGCTCTAATTCTTCTGTTTCAATCTGCGACAACTGCTTCCGAAGATCATAAAATTGTTCAGATGTACAGTTGAACATATCTGGTTGACCCCATCCTCCATTTTCAATATCACATTTTCTTGTACCCTTCCCTCTAGCTGGCAGAGGACAACTTTCTATAGCAATATCTCCAAACGGTGTTCTGGGCCACCACAGACCAGCGGAAAAGGACTTGGGACACGCATCATACACTACTTCACATCCATTTAATGTTACTTCTGCGTATGGGTTAGAGCAAGAGTCACAGCGTCTTCCTATAACACCTTCCCGGCATTCACATTGCCCGGAACGACTGCATGATTTTCCGTACGATCCAATAGCGTAGCATTCGCAAGGGTAGCAAGAAGTGTCGTTGACTAACTGATAGTGATTCTCTCGACAGTAACATCGGCCGGTCATCTTATTGCAATCTGGGTGGTAGCCCTGTTTTACATTGCATTTACAAGGTCCACAGCCACGCTCTCCCCACCATCCAGCTGGACAAGGCTGCTTTGTAGTGATTTCACAATGTTCACCAGAACTGGCATTATTGTTACATTGGCACCGGTACCCATTTTTTTCGCGATTGTCAGCACGACATTGTCCATCGTTGGAACAAGGTTTTGCGGTGCATACGGGTAAACAATCTTCTCCTACATATCCGTTAGTACACTCGCAATGCGCTGCATCCCAACTCGTAATACACGTCGAATGTTCTGGACAAATATCAGGACATTTTGCATTAGACATACACCCATCTATCACGTTTTCTCTTATGGTCGGACGATTTAGAACCGATTGACCGCCTCCAACGCGTACATCCTGGATGCATCCCTCATAATAACCATAGTTACCGTCTCCGAAAATACTGCTTTCAGATCCACCAATGACAATTCTTCCAACATATAGGCCCTGTATTTTCTGAACCATTGGAAGCACTCCAGTTCGTTGGCCATAGTCTACAGAAATAGATACTTCAGTTCCAAGCCATTTTATTTCTATCCTGTGCCATTTACCATCGGCGAGATTTGTTCCGGCAAGAAACATTGGTTCAGAGTTGTACGTATAATACAGAATACCATCTCGTAACGAAACTATGGTCGAACTATTTTGACCAACCTGCACCTGCATTAGAAACGCGTCCTTTTGCCTAGTTCTGATCGACAATGCAGTTAACCATGGTAGTTGTATAGGACGCAATAGTGGGTTGAAGCTCAAAATACCATCTCCGTTAAAACGCCACGGCAATGTCACTGACTCTTGACATGCATTTCCCGTATATCCATCTGGGCAATCACATTCCCAACCTTCGCCCCATCCTTCTTGACAAGCTCCACCATTGAAACAAGGTTCAGAGGCACATGAGGATGATTTTTGTGGACAACCTGCAATAGTACCATTGTCAGCAATGAACGAATTGAGATCAATGTATCGATTATCGATATAAATATCCGATATGCATCCAATGAAATCATGGGACTGTATTTGAAAGTGTGCTGGAATCTTGGGTAACCCCCCAACTTGCAGGGGTCCGGTTAAGTCAAGAAAACGATGGCATGACTCGGTTAGAGAAGCACATCTTCGATCTAGAACCATGGTCGTTTGATTAGCGCAATTCCAACGCTGTCCAAGATTAGCCAAGGCCAAAGCAGTGTCACAGTTATCAACGGACAGCATTACCGTGCGATTGAAATAAATTATTTCTACCGAATGCCAGTTGCCATCAGATATTCGCTTGTTCTGATCCACCATAACCGATTCAATTTTGTCGCCAAGCGAAAACGAAAACATAACTCTGCCGTTGATGATTTCTAGCGCAATGAAATCATGTTGTTCATTATACCTTCCATTATATAGCAGTAATCCATTGTCCCGCACGGTTGCGAAACTAAGCTTAATGTTAAATCTATGCCGTTGCTTCATACTAGTGAAGGTTAGAAATGAGTTTCTTGTAAAAGATCGCGAGATTAGCTCGCACGTTTTGGTATACGACGGACTGTGTGGCGTATTTAACGTGTGAGACAGGCAGCTAAACCCTTCTCCACATTGGTCTGCAGCACATGCTTCAAGACTTTTGATCTCTGTCTCACAGTTAACTCCTGTGTATAATGAACTGCAAACACATGTATAACCACCTTCCCTCCGGACACAGCTACCTCCATTTTGGCAAGGATCGGAATAACATAGATCGACTTCCGTATCACAAAGATAGTGTTCTTTGCTACCGGTGAACCCCTCTGGGCACTTGCATGCAAACGTATTTACGGGATAGATGGGACGGAACAACACAGTATCACTGAAAATAAACCCGGATGCGTTGCCAAATTTCAGCACCGATAAACATTTTTCGTAATTTAGGCAAGGTTCTCTAACGCAAAGGTTATCGTCGAAAGGTAAAACCTGAACGGTTGCCAATCTAGCCAGTATGGCACGATTCAAGTACACTCGCTCCTGAAGGTATTGTGGACTGTAATATTCTTCAAAGGCGACATCTGGTCTTCGAGCCGAGAAGCTAACATTCAGTATTCTAGAATTGACATCGGTATCATCTTGGATTGAAAACAGGAAAATGTTCTCCTTAGGACAGGGTATAATGGCCGCCAATCCATCTAGGAAGAAGTTCAGCAATGGCGATAGAAATGCTTCTTCTGTCATTTCGTCTAGTCTAACGGTAACAGAGTTGAACAACATATCCTCCGTCACAAGCCGTACGATTAACTGCATAATTGCTTTGGCTTCATTTATTCCATCTGTCACAGATACTTCCATGACTGCAAATTTTGGGACATTTGTGTTCAATTGTGGACTCAACGTCAATCCCCCAGAAGAACTGTTCAACTTGATCAAATTTGCATTGTTGCCAGACAAAATACGATACGACAGTTTGTCCGTGACATCTGCATCAAAAGCCGGTATCTGTCCAATAACTCCACTTGGGAAGCAGTCTCTGAAGTTGTTGAATATTACTTGAAAATCACGAAGTATAGGTGCATTGTCATTCACATCCGTTACCAAGATCTCTACGTAAACATCGTTTCTCAATGGTGGGCTGGCTGCTCTTATCACAATTTCAAAGCGTTTTTTATTTGATTCATAGTCCAGTTCGGTCATAGTTAATAGTTGAGCTCGCTCCGAGCCTTGTCTTGTGACTAATGAAAACGAATTGGAATCATCTCCACCGATTATAGAGTAATGTACGATTGCGTTGACGCCTTCATCCGGATCGTGCGCGTGGATTTCCCCGACAACTGACCCTACCGGACTATTTTCTGGTACATACAACGTTAACTTGTCTGACGGAAACGTTGGAGGAGAATCATTAACATCATCCAGACGAATTTGCACTTCCACAGAACTACTGCGTGTCGGTGTTCCTTTATCTGATGCTATTGCTACAAGGTGATAAACAGCAATACTTTCGCGGTCTAGTCCTTTATTAGTTCGAATCACACCCGATGTAGGATCTACAATAAATGAGCCATCTTCAATATCCTTAGCGCTAAGCATGTATTTTACGCGGCCATTTAACCCCATATCAATATCAGTTGCTGCCATCTGAACCACTGATGTTCCGATAAGAACATCTTCTGGTATTGTTGCTTGATAAAGAGGAACTTTGAACTGGGGAGCATTGTCGTTCACATCTGTTATGCTTATTTCGACATCTGTGGTATCACTTAATGATGGGTTCCCACCATCCTTTGCCGTTACTGTTAACAAGTATCCGCTTGTAGTTTCACGATCTAAAGGAGTATTGGTGACGATAGCACCTGTTTGCGGGTTAATGCTGAATGGTTCGTTGGAACCCAACCCGTTTACAGATTCATCGTTCAAAAGGTATGTTATTTGAGCATTTACACCAACATCACTATCTATTGCAAACACAACTAATACTGTCGTTCCAATTGGTGCATCCTCAAAAACGGATGCCGTATACGGTGCGTTTTCAAAAACAGGTGCAAAATTGTTAGCATCTGTAATATTTATGTTAACAATAGCTGTATCCGTTCGCTGTCCACTGTCTGTCGCAGTGATGGTTAATGCAAATCTACGTTCCTGTTTGTAATCTAAAGGCTGAGCTATGGTTATCAATCCACGGCCATTTTGAGAAGTAATAGAAAACCTTCCTCTTGTATTACCAGTTGTGATTTCATAATGAAGTCGAGAATCTTCATCAGGATCAGTGGCAGTGACAATAGTGACGGGTGTACCAGGCGGCTGGTCCTCTGCAATATTGGCCTCGTAATATTTTGGACTAAACATCGGATCATTATCGTTAACGTCTTGAATTGTAACAACAACTGACGTGCTTGCTGATCTGGGTGGAATTCCAGCATCCATTGCAATCACCTGAAAACTGTATCTGCTTTGTTCCTCACGGTCTAATGCTTTTATGGTATGAATCCATCCTGTGCGAGAATCAACAGTGAGCGGTAAAGTATCATCTCTGTCCTGTATGTTATATGATATTTCTGCATTGGCTCCTTCGTCAGAATCGTATGCTTGAACTCGGACTATATTGTAACCAATTGGAACGCTTTCCAGTACTGCTTCTTGAAACTGGGATGTGTAGAAACGGGGTGAGTTATCGTTGGCATCCAGTATATTTACTAGAAGTTGTGTAGTGTTACTACGTGAAGGACTTCCACCATCTTGGGCTCTAATAACTAAACGATAACTTCTGACGCTCTCATAATCCAGCGGTTTCACAAGAGATACATCTCCACTCATTGAATCTATAGAAAACTGCGATTGTGTATTTCCACCGATGATTGCATATCTATAAAAAAATATATCACATATTAGCTTGTATCGTATAGGGTATTTTTCTTATCAATAAAGATATACACTAGGTACATTATAAAAAATCATTTTATTTCATAGGACCCAGGAATTTTATGACGTATAGTGCATATCTCTAATGTTTTATCGCTATTGTTATCGTGTTTCAACAACATAATGTTCATTAGGAGTTAGATAATAAAGTAGGCTAGAGTGACGTTGATTGAACATCTTATCGTCTGGCTTTAAAATCTTCAAATGTTTTGTATTGCGATTGAGAAGTATCATTGGTCGTTTTCGGAAGAGCTGTCAGCAGTGGAAAGTTGAAGCAGCTACGAAAAAACGAAAAGTTTGAGTGTAAATAGTGAAAAATAAGGGGAATTTTATTATAAAAGCCGGATAAACGAAAGTAGTTTTCGTGGGAAGTTATTTTTTCGTAAAAATACTAAAAGAAAGCAAAAACCAGTGAAATAGTAGAAAAAATAAAAGTAAGGTTAGCGTCAGCATGGACGGGACAAACGATCAACCAGATGGAGGCAGTGATGGAACCTCGAGTCGAGTTGATTGGGCGCAGGAAGCAACGAAAATGAATACGGCGGCAGATGCAACAGGCAACGGAAGCAAACAAGGCGACTACGAAATGAAACGGGAAGACGTTATCTACACCCTGCTCCGTACAGAGTGTATTTCGAATTGAGGAACGACGACGGAAAGCAAAAAATCAACAAATTCGCACTCGGATCGACACTGCGTAGTAACGACACCTACGAACGCCACATCATCGATATGAAATACGCAGGCAGACAAAAGATCCTCGTGTTTATGAACAGCTATGTAAAAGCAAATCTGTTAGTGAAAACCATCAACGAATCGAACAGAATCTACAGAGCTATGTCCCGCAACACCTGGTGTGTATCACAAGTGTGCTTGCCGGAATACCAGCGGAAATCCCAAAGAAGCAAATTGCAGACGATTTGGAAAGCGAGGTTCCAATTGTTGGAGTTCGTCGACTCACACGGTTCATCGATGGAATAAAGGTACCAACAAATCGCGTAAGTGTGACCTTCAGAACAAACAGTCTACTAGAAAGAGTAAGACTGTTTTGCTGTTCGAGCCGCGTCCAGCCATTCGTACAAAAGGTAATCATCTGCCTGCGTACGAATCACCGCACTTGCAAATTGTAGAAGTGCAAAACGATGCCAACGATGCTCAAAAAGACACAACGACATGCACGAGTACGATAGGTGTGAAAAAGGTAAAAAGTGCGCCAACTGCAGAAATACGGACCATACTACAACAGACCCTGACTGTCCAAACGTCAACAGAAGATAAAGAAGCTCATGTCGAAAAAGAACCTTACTTACGCTGAAGCCAAGGAACAGATCCCGATCGAAAACAACAACATGTACGAAGCCCTCTACGATGCTGAAGAATTTCCCACACCCGCAGAAACTTCGCGGACAAGACCAAGAGTAGCTTCCGTGCTAAAGATCCGTTAAGGGAGCAGTTAATGCTTACTAACAATGAAAAGAAGCAAATTCAAGCGGCGGTGTACATGGGTAAGCCACCAACAGACAACAAACAACGGAAACAAAGCACCAATGCGGAAAGGATGACCGAAAAGTGGAACAACATTGTCAGCTGTGAAGGTGCAAAAACCACAAGCGGAGTGGCACTAAACAACAACTACCGGGTTGATGAGACAGAGCGATGGGAAACCATGTCGAAGCAGATCATGGATCGAGCACATAATGAGCAGCAGAACCTACTGATGACGTTCTACGCGGACTTCATCGCTCAGCTGAATGACGATGAACCTACCAAGGAAAAATTCATGGCGTGCACCAAAAGACACTTCACCTTCGCAAAGTCCGTAATACTCCACACTGTTACAAAATAAGGTAAGCACTTCTTCATTACAATAGCTCTAAACCAGAATATACCAATACAAATACAAATAAAATCTTTTATCATATTTACCTAAAATTCGGGGATTCAAATAAAACAATAAAAATTCTACAGTGTAACGTGCAAAGTCTCGATAAAAACAAGGCAGAGGTTCACAGGGTTTTATTCGGTGAAGGCTTTGATATAGCTTTCTTGTCGGAGACATGGACGAGCTTAGCTGTAGAAAATACAAAGAAATACCACATCGCTAGATGCCACCTTATTCCATCTTCACGAGATAATGGGTACGGAGGAACTGCGATACTTTTGCGGAATGAATACAACTACTCTAGAATAAGACCTACCCTCACTACCCAACAAAACACAAGCAGTAGCAATATCAGTATTGCCGATTACTGATCTACAGCAAGTAGAGGAAGAATATGGACTGATGCATCTGCGGGATCGGTATATTCGTAGAAGGCAGAATGAGGCGACACTACTATGGTCTACAACGTGACACCAGTATAACATCAGCAGATCTCACAGCTATTTGGATGGCCCAACAAATAGTAGAAGAAGAACAACTAATGGATTACGTCGTGTTCACAGATTCACGTTCATCATGCCAGATCCTTGAAGGTGCAATAGACAACGGTGACGATGATCGTAGAAATACTACAGGTAGCAAAGAAGTGGAGAACCACCATTCAATGGGTCCCCAGCCACATCGAGATTGCTGGCAATGATATGCGGATAAATTGGCGAAAGAAGGAACAAAAAACGGTGCACCGATTTTCGACAATAAGATATTCATCAAGGACATTTTCCTGAAGTTCGACAAGGAATTGGAAGCAAGAACTAAATTGTGGTACGAAGAGGTGTCACAGGAGAAAGGAAAAAAGTACCATGGAATAGATCATTGCACGATGGCGTCATCAATGCAGTTTTGACAGTTCAGGGAGCTTGTTTACGTGGACTTAGAATATTTTCGGTAAGATCGGTTTGAGATTTTGCAGTCTAAATTTATTACGATTGAAGTAAAATTGCAGGAAAACATACACCAGTGTTTATTATTACACCATTTCCTGTATCTAATCGTACAGAATCTGGAAAAACCAAATGAAAAATTTTGATTGAGCGGTTCAAATTCTAACACCTTACCGTCCAAACACAATGATAACGGAAACGGAACGGAAAACGGCAATTTTGACAGTTGCTGCAAATGGCTTCGATATGTCCAATTAGAATCGGCTTGGATCTAGCCTGTTTTCTTTCCAACAAGCAGGCATACTCAGATCAAGCTTTGCCGTTTTGCGTTTCCATTATCAAACACAATGATTAATGGGCCAGTGCTGTTGTTTTTCTCACCAGTCGCTTTTTGATGAGTTTGCCTGGAAATGTCACAGCGATGTCACGCAACACGATAAAAGCTCACCTGCAACCACCATGCAGCTCATCAATCCACCGTAAGGTGGATCACGATGAGCTGTTGAGTTGTGAAGTGGAGCAAAAGGAAGAACGCAAATTTGTATTTTGACAGTTCTAATAACACTTTTGATTGTTATTTTTTGTATTCTCCACAGCGCGGAAGTAACGATCTTTGATGAAGTTTTCAGAAGCAGATAATTTCTCATCTCCATGCGAAGCGCTAGGAGCGGACAGTAATTTTATTGCTAGAACGCAAAGACATGAAGAGATTTCCCCCCTTGCCTATCCTGCAAAGGGTAGTATGACAAAGGGTTATGTGCCTGATCGGATACTACCGTTCAAATGCCCTCCGCTCGTTTTCAATCTTGTATCTTTCATTTTCAAAGCCTGCCGTTGCCTTACGGACCTATCAATACACTTTCTTTTCATGTCTTTGCGTTCTAGCAATAAAATTACTGTCCGCTCCTAGCGCTTCGCATGGAGATGAGAAATTATCTGCTTCTGAAAAAAGTTCTAATAAGACCGAAAACAAGCTGATGGAGAAAATAATGATGTGCATGAAACAGTGCGCTTTTGCAGTTGTTAGTAATTTTTACTTATTATATTACGTTACGTTTTTATTTATTATATTACTCAAAATGGTTGATGTTAGCAATTTTTGTACAAAATCTAAGAGCAAGTTAAGAGAGACGGAGAGTGTACGCGGCCAGATGGATTTTCTTCGACGAATGTATCATTGGGTGGTGGTTAGCAAAATACCGGCGAAGTGAAGTGAAGTGAATTATGTTGATCTCAGTAAAAATGATGTTTTATGCTATGCGTTGTTGTTATCGTTGTTATTCTTCCTGTGATTTAATCATTATCTTCAAAGGAAGGTTATTTGTTTTTATTGATTCATTATTCAATCGGTTGTGAGAATCATAACTATCATATTTTACAGGTGCATATCATTGTTTATACGAACGAAGACACATCTTGTAACGTACTAGAAATGGAGGAATGAACACAAAATCTCTACGATGAAACCTGTCATGGTTATTGTGAATTGTGAAAATATAGACCATAAGAAAGATTAGAATACGGACAGCATGACGGCGACGTGATTCGACTACGAACCAGTGCCAACCGCTGAATTAAAGTATTCTTCTTCAAGGTGATGGAATTTCAGTTGCAGCACTGATTTGTTATGTTACTTGAGAGGACGCAACCGAAGTCAAATCAATGTGGATAGGATGTGGATAGGTCCGATAGAGCTAGGCAGGTTTTGAAAATTGAATAGAAATCGTTTTGAAATTGAATAGAAATCGTTTTGAAATTGAGCGTAGGGCTTTTGTTAGGCAGTGTTTCAAAGCAAACGTATACACTTATGACACACATCTCCATGCGGGGTAGGTCAAGGCAGGAACAAATTCGCCACCTTGTTTTTAATATTTCTACTGGAATGGCATTAAACATTCCAAAGTGAACTCACTGCTAATATTCGTTTCATACATTTTATATAAATTTTAATCAAATTTTCGGATTGGCCTTTAATGTTGATCATCTATACATCTATAAATGTACAAAAAAAAAAACTATATTTCTTTTTACTTTTCCTGTGGACATTTATTAGGCTCAAAATGTGTAGCCAATCAAATAAATCTAGTTAAAACAATTGCCAATTCTGTTTGCTCGGTTTACATTAAACAAAAATGTAACTTTTGGATTAACTCCATAGGTATCGTTTCCCAAAAAAAAAAACATTTGCTCGGATTTACAATTTGCATGAGCAAGAGCATGATTGGCCGCCCACGCATGCAATTCCGTTATTGCCAGATCAGTTGTATTTACACAAAAACCAATAGATGATGCTTTGGGACTAACATACATCTTCAATGTTTAAAAACTGGTGACCCATTATAAAGCAATACCGGCGCCAGCCGTGCCCGAATACTGGTCAAGTAGGGAATGGGAAGGAATGTGTTGACATGATACTCGCTTTGGAGGAAGCCAAGAAATCCTCTGCACTTCCACGAGAAATCACTAGGATGTTGGATAGTTGGGGAAAGATTAGCAGTCACTTTTTCCACTGCTACTACGTTGCGACCGGACTGAAAAATATCACCAATCGACTCCGAACGACCGTAACTTTATACTTTCAATCCTTTAACCCAATTTTCACGGTTTTTAGCGTTAAAATTTCACTTCATTTCACTGCCACCGAGAACCGTGATTCTAGACTTCAGTTTTTTTCGATTCCTACTCTTGCTAATAATCATCGATTCATTCGCGAAAAAGTGGAAAAAAAAACTCAAAAACTTCATAATTTATGTCTTTGTGTCACAATACTACCACTAACTCAACATTTGTTCGGATTTACAATTTGCCGAGAAACTAATAAACTTGTGATTTTATATTATATATAAAATATAATTCAATATATACAGAATAAATAAACAAAATCGAACAAATTAATTAAACAAATTTAATCAATATTATTATTATGAGTTATTATATATAAATGATCATGTATCAACAAATTATTTATTATAGTTAACCATATAGATTTTATACATGTAGCAAGGGCTTAAGATTTGTATAAGTATCAACTCAACTTAATTAAGAGGTTGTGTATAATGGGACACATTCCATTTATTCCAAGATTTGTCCTTCGTTCTACAGTTTGAAAAATAATTTTTAATCCAAACGAATCCATATTAGCTCATGAAAATATATAATAATATGTTTCAAAATCTGAATGTTCTGTATAGAATTCAGAAAAAAAACTAAGATAAACTCAAATATGATTGGAGCAAATCCTACCGAGACTCCCAGTTGATTTCAAATTTAGTTTATTTTGATTTTGTCTTTAGTTCCCACTATCAGTACACGCACACCCTTAAATATATGTGCAACAAGAACTGTGTATCAAACTCATTAATCATGTGTCACGGTTGCACAATATGATACAAAAACTGACAGCGCAACTCATCAAATTCAGTCACCAAAGGCAATTGGTGAATTTAACAACACAGCTCTACGGTGGATTGATGAGCTGCGTGGTGGTTGCATGTGAGCTTTTATCGTGTTGCGTGACATCGCTGTGACATTTCCAGGCAAACTCATCAAAAAGCGACTGGTGAGAAAAACAACAGCACTATGGTTTGGAAAAATGGATCTAAAAGGAAAGGACATCCGTCATCTAAACAGGCTTCAACATACTGGTTGGCAAAATGGAAGATTAAAGACCTCTGTGACTCAAATTGTGACCTCTGTGACGAGATAGAAACTGCCGAGCACTTGATATTACACTGTCCCCGTATTAGTATACAACGACAAAATTACAGCTTTGACTGTCGATACGCTAATTTAGACGATATATTCAAATCTGGTAAAAAAGAGCTTTTAGAAGAAGTTGCGAAATTTGTAGCGAAATGAAGATGGATCTATAGTACGCGTAACGATAGGATTCACTAAAAACAACTGGGATATTTTTTACAAATATCTGTGATAAAAATTTGAAATGTCTGGGAATGTCCATAAAAGTCTGTAAATTTTTTTTTTAGAAAATAAGACTTCTTTCAACGAAAAGACGTAATAAGAGAGTTAGTTATGCCTTTATCGCTATTTGTGTGATTATGTAGACATGTCTGTATCTAATTCTTGGATTGTTTGGAACTTTACATATTGTTTCATATTTTTAAAGCGACACTGTGACAATGAAGCTTAAAGCATTTGCATAGATGACACAATTTTCTACAGTTTTATTCTCCCCTGTAACGCTCTTTCCACTTTTGTGTTTTAAAATCAAAATTTAGTTTTCCTTTGATAAATTCAACAGACTTTTTTTTTTATTCAACAATAACCATTGATGGTGTGTACCATATTTTAATATGGTGTCATCATCACTCATGATCATCAATATCATTATGGTCATATGAATGATTTTTGTATAGACTGCTTATTCGGTTAGTCAGTGATTATCTTTTAAATTTCAGGGAAATTCTCTCCTCATCTTCTGCAAGGCTCTTTGCTTTATTTTGGGAAGTTTTCTCCTGAACTTCAGGCAAAATTCCTCATGAAATTCTTGGCAGTCACTTCTTATTTTCTTTATAATTAACATTTAAGAATCCAACCTTACCTTCCAGAAACATTTGGTAATCTTTTTTCTGAACATAGTTACTTCCTTAACTCCTGATAAGTCCTATCATGAACTACAAGAATAGTTTCGGCAAAACTTTGAGAAAGTACTCTCCAGAATTTCTTGGAAAATCTTCTTAAGTTGTTAAAAGTTTCTTCTTGAACTTCTGAGAAGTTCTTGTTTGAACTGCCGAAATAATCTCTTCTGATCTTTAGGGGAGTATTCTCCTAAACTTCGGGGAAGTTTGTTCCTGAATTTCTGAGAAATTCCTGCTTGAACTACTAGAAAGATCCCCCTATACTTCTGGAAAGTTTCTTCCTGATTTTATCAAAAGAATTTACCATAACTTCTTGGATTTTGTAAACTTCGAGAAGTTCTCATTCTAAAATGCTGGAATATTCGATTCGGAACTTTAGGGAAGCTCTCTAGCACTTCTGGATAGTTCCAACTAAACTTTTCGTCTCTTTGCAACTTCTGAGAAGTCCTCTTATGAACTTCTGAGGAGTTCTTTACTGATTTTTTGAAAAACTCCTTCTAGTGCCCTCTCTAATAGATTTCTTCCTGAAATTCGGGGAAGTTTCTTTTTCAAACTTCTGATTGGTCCCATCCGGAACTGCGAGGAAAATGTTATTCCAAAATTTTTAGGAAAATTCCCCAAAATTTGTTCTTGAAGTTTCTTTCTGGACTTCTGAGAAGTCCTCTTCTGAACTTTTGGGAAGTTTTCTCCAGAACTATGGGGAAGTTTGTTCCGGAACTATTGGGAAATTCGTGCTCAAATTAGAAGGAAGCCCAATGCTCCTGAAAAGTTTCATTCTTTTCTCTCAAAAGGATTTTGAGAAATCCTTATTTTGGAAAGCAGAATGTTTGGAAAAGCTGCCAGGAACTTTTAGGAAGTTCCAACTAACCTTATTTCCTGAACTTGCGATAAATTCTTTCCTCAACTTCTATGATACATAGTCCTGAGGATTTTTTTCCCTGATTTTTTGAGAAATTATAGGTAGTGTCCTTCTTGGTTAGCTCCCGTCTGAAATTTGGGGAAGTTTTTTTTCGGAACTTCTGGGAAGTTCAATCTTGAATTTCTGGGAAGAACTCCAAAACCTCTGAAAAATTCCAAACTTTAGAGAATTCCTCTCCCCTACACTTCTTTCTGAAGCTCTGATAAGTCCTCTCCTGATTCTTGGGGAAGTTTTGTTTTGAGATTCTGGTAAGTATGATCTTGAACTTCGGTAATGAATTTTCGAAGGTTCTTCTTGCATGAACTGCTTGCTCCCAATAGTTCCGAGAAGTTTCTACTTGACAATAGGAAAAGTATTTTTTCGAGGAAGTGTCTAAGTTTCTCATATATGATTTGTAATGTTGTGAACCTTGATTTTCATTGTGACTTAATAACAAAGGACCAATATTACCTATAGTCACTAGATTCATAGTCTGGCGGATACAATGACGGGAGCCAATTTGAACTGTCACTTGGCGGAGCCAATCGAGCATTTCTCGAGTAATTTATGTTAAGGGCCTAAAAGTCATTTGTAAACAATGACTTTAAACCTTGATTTCTCACGAATTACGAGAATCCCACAATATTTTGCTACTCAATATGGTATAACTAACATTCTTCTACCAAATGCTGCTTTCATTTCTCGAGAGTGATTTAAGATGCAAGAGAAATCGATATTTAAAGTCATTGTTTACAAATAGAATTTAGGCCCTTAACATTAATTACTTGAGACATGCTCGATTGGCTCCGCCAAGTGACAGTTCAAATTGGCTCCCGTCATTGTATCCGCCAGACTATGAATCTAGTGACTATAATATTACCAACGCTTTGACAGTCATTTTTCGCATGGGTTTGAACACGTGTGGGATTGAACTAACAATCAATATGCAACTAGCGATTTGAAATTGGTCCACTGTTGTAGAACCCCTTGGTCCGATGTACACCTTGAAGCCAGCACCTTGCTGTACATATTGAGCGTTGTAGGTTAACGTTAACCCCGTGCTTGGAATAGGGTCTCGGGGTGCTTAAGTCGTTACCTACCCTAAATAAAATGTCTGCTAAATGTCTGCATCGTTAAAAAAGTCTGCAACAAAAATGAAAAGTCTGCAAATTTACAGACATGTCTGTGAATATGGCATCCCTGCTGTCAGACGATGGCCCAAATAGAACGAAGAAGAAGAAGATTGAGAAGTATCAGTTAATAAAGAAGAAAAAAATAATTACCTTATGGCGGCATTATTTCCTTGATCCGCATCCATAGCTTGAATGTGCGCAATTACATTATTTTCGTTCGTCCATTGATCTTCACTGACTTGCACCGTGTAAGTTCTTTCAGTAAACTGTGGATAATTGTCGTTATCATCGAGAACTTTCACCATAACTGTAGCAGTTGCCGATCGTCGTTCCATTTGAGGTGTTGCCATATCAGTGGCCGTCGTAATGATTGTGTACATTTCGGATGTTTCACGATCCAAAGCGCTGCGCGTAGATATTGTACCACTTCGTGCATCTATCCGAAATGTTTGTTCATCCTGTTCAACTGTCGTAGCACCATCACCGCTTATACTGACAATTGAGTATTCAATATCTGCATTTTTACCGATATCTTGATCGGTTGCTCTAATGGTTATTACTGTTGACCCAACACTTGTTCCTTCTCGTATGCTAGCATGGAATTCCTCGGATTCAAAAGTAGGAGTGTGATCGTTGCAATCAAGAACATTAACCTGAAGCGTAGTTGTGCCAGATCGTGGGGGAAAACTGTCGTCAGTTGCAACTACACGAAAATAATGGACATCCATCAATTCTCGATCGAGACTCGCTGCTGTTGTTACTATACCAGTTCTTGAATCAACTTTGAACATGGATTGCGACCGTGAGTCTAACAATGAAACCATAGAGTAAACTACTGGTGAATCTTCAGGATCACGCGCCCGAACATTGGTGACAATAACTCCAGGTGGTTGCTCTTCAGTACACGACGCTACATATAGAGCTTGTTCGAAATATGGGCTTTGATTGCGTAGTTCACGCTTGACACGTTTAGCAATATCTGTATCATTCAACTCCTGGTGATGATAGACAATTTTCAGACGATGGTCTGCTTCTATTAGGTCCTTGCGATTACATTTTACATTGAAAGTGATTGCTACTTTCCACAAGGACTCGGCTATGCATAGGTCATCGCTGGCTACCAAATCACCTGATAGTGGCTCAATTTTGAATCGTTCGTCGTTCACGTCTAAATATTTGACTGTACAATATTGCAGAACAGTTTTCGGTAGAAATGAGTTTATGGAATTGACGAACTGGGATTTTTTCAGACAAATTTTGTTCCATCTGTCTGTTGTATGAATAGCGTAGGAAGCGTATATTTCCGAAATCCATTGACGTGCATTATTGATCTTGCGATGTAAGCGTTGATCGGACGGTTCCACTAGACCACGCTTTTTACGGACGATAATATTATGACGATAAGCGTTCTTTTCTGTGCTGCCGAAAAGAATATCGCCATCTTGAAAGGAAGTGTAGTTGGTAATCGATGTCTTTTCGTGAAGTTGGTAAGCAAGGTATTCGTGGTAGGAATTTTTCAAATTACTACCCAGGTATTCACCATACAGCTTATAATCATTTTCTTTGATAGTTCTCTTGCGTCTTGAGTTATATCCAGTATCATCTTCTTCGAAAACATGTCCAAAAGTTTCAGCTGCGGCATAGTCTGTGCAATTGGTCCCAGCGATGAATATTCGCAAAGGCAAGCTATAATAATCTATACTGCGAAGTCTATTTGAGGTAGAGTCTACGTAAAATGTAAACAAGTTCGGGTAGTAAATTCCATCGCATGTCAGTCGTTTTCTTAGACGGATTTGTCCGCTGTTTGGATCTATTTTGAATAAATGATGAATGAAATGTGCTGATTTGTGAGTGTTAATTTTGTAGTGCCTCTCGGACCCTAGTTTATAAACAGAAGCATTAAACACTATTCTATCCGGTTCGGAATTTTCACCAACAATGATCATGTAGCCGCAGACACAACGCCAAAAGGAAATGATTTCAACGACTAGAAGAGCCAACGATGCTATCCTGGTTGCAGGTAGCTTCATTTTACGCTTGTAGTTCATATGACAATGATCGAAGAATTATGTCATCGTGATGGAAATCTGTAAAGTGAAGAAATACGAATAAATACAATTGGATTAATAGATACATTGAACGAGCATAAATATTCTGTTGGATTCCAATATACGACGTACAAAATCCGGTATATGTTAAATGCAGGAACCCACATTGGCGGAGCTAGTCAATTAGTCTGGAGGGGGCCTGCCCGAAGGATTTTATTCGTTTATACAGCGATTCCACGGGAAAAGAATAGAGTTGAAAAAAAAAGTTAAAAGTTGTCCGATTTTTCTCAAAATCGCTTGGTATGTTCTTCATCGAAAATAATAAGACCCGTATTTTTTTATTTTTTTACTAGGGTGACCATGTTCGATATAGGGGTACCAGAAAAATCGAAATTTTTCGAATTTTTTTATTTTTAAAAAATCATAACTTCTGAACCGCTGAATCGATTTGCAATGTTTTTTTTATAAATAGAAAGATTATTATTTTTTGTTTTTACTAAAGATATTGGTTAAAATAAATAATGGACTCAAATTTGCTAAAATGGCCAATATATTTATTTTTTATAATTTTCGAAATGTTGGACCACAACGACTATTTATTTTTATATTTTTTTATAAAAACTCAAACATTTTTACATAACATATCAAAAAATCTCAAATGTTCATCGAGCCGATTTTGAGTTAAATTTTTTGAAAATTTCAAGTTTTTTGCCTATACACACATGGAATGAGCATCATTTTCCATCACTTCAAAATAACTGCGGGAATCATTTCATTGAAGTTATCAAATTTATTCCTAATAAATTCATGATAACCATGTTTACAAATCTAGTTTTATTTGTGAAGTAATGTACCCATCATAAGTAGGGGAGGCAGGTTCAATTCTGATTCCATTAAATGTAAGAACTATAAATCAGCCTCAAATTGTTTAAAAGCAGAGACCAACATTGCTAGGTTTTACTCTGCCATGGTTTACGCTATAACTGGAGCCACAATGGTCCGTTAGCGTCCAAATTCAGCATGAGTGCTTAAAGGATTGTAGAGGCACTCATGCCGAATTTGTTGTAGCGTAAACCACGACTGACTAAACTTAACTCATATTTTGAATTAATCCACATTAGGGTTATTTTGAGGGAACCGAACCGAAACTAGAATACAATTTTTTTAGCGTGTAGAACATTTTTTCTCAAATTTTGTCAATTTTGAAGTCCAAAAAACACAATTTCTCCGACCAATGCAAACTACGTTGAAATTATTTGTTTTCATTACACATTGGTAATGTTCCATTGGTATTATTAAAAATTTGGCTAAAAGTGCTGTCTGAGAGAATCTTGGGAGGTCGGAATTGGCCACAGGGTCAGGATTGGACCAGGCTCCTCTATATTGAGGAATTGGAGCTAAGATATCAAAGCTTTAGACTACAATCAAGGGTTTTCTCAGATTACCTTCAATTAAAACTCAGCATTTAATTTGATTATTTAATTATTTTTATTTTTCATAATTCTTAAAAAAAAAATTACAAAGCAAAATTTTTACAATTTAACACACTTTTCTTCATCTGAAAACGAAAACCGTTTCACGATAATGTAATTTTCATTTTGTGGCTTAAAGTAATGAAACGATTGTGTCCCAGAGATTTGTTTTACAGGAGTTAACTTTATTTTCATTTCCATTGCATTGTAATCTTTTTCCGAGAAAAACAAGTAATAATTTGGAATGAAACAGCCCAAGAGTAAAGTTCGTATGCAGTTGTAATATGATGGCCTTGTAAACTTGCGTTTGAAGCGTTTTGCTTTAGAACGCCTCTTAAAGCGTCATAAGGCCCTTTTCCATGGCAAGTGGCAAAAAAGTTCCACTCTGCATTAAGACCGAAGTCCTTGTACATGTGGCACAAATTTAAAGCAGTCATCTTATTTCTGTATTGACTGCCTTCATTAGAAAAAAAATGGATATTTTTCAGATGAGGTAGCTTTTTTTAATGAAATTCACACAATTTGTTACAAACAGCCGAACGGCAACATGGTTATGTTTAGTAAATTCTGCGATTGCTATGAAGCTTGTAAACTTTAAATTTTGTGCTTCATCCTTATAATATATGGCAAAAGGATGGATTGTGCATTGAGCGTTTGCCCAATGAAAACCTTGTATAGCGTCCAGAAAAACAAAAGAGTAATTTTCAGAGAAGTCAGCAATTATAATGCTGTCAGTTGGTTCCAAATTAATTTTAAGTTGTTTTAAGTAGTTACCTTGTTGCTCTGCAAAAAAATATGCGGAGATAATTCGCTTAATTTTTCTAAAAATGTTTCCACACAATCTTCTGCATTGAATTTAGATGACAACGATCTGTTTGCTTCTATTGTTTAAATTCTAAGGAATCGATGTTTTCAAGAAAATTCATCAGGTCATTCTCCTGTGTCTGCGTACCCGGGCAATGATCACAGATTTTCAACTAACATTTCTCTGTAGGATTTTCACAGAGTAATTTAAAAAACAAGTCAAGATACCTTTTAAAATGGTTAGGAATAAGTCTCTTAACCTTAAGGGTTTTAAACATTAATTTAACATTCTGATGATAAGACAGACAGTATGCGTTGCACTTGAACCAGCCAAAATACAATTGTTTGGGCAGCTACTGGAAAATATTGAAAATCCAATTTAAAAAGTAGGATATTGCGGTTCAGAAACGGTGAGTTCTTTATTTTCACATTCTAGATTAACTGCACTTGGAGTTGCTGGCTCGTTTTCTTTCTTGATAAAGCGATAAAGGTATTACAAAAGTAGGAATAGTTTTTATCCAACTTTGTTCCCCTTTCCACTACATAACCATATAGTTTAGGAGTAGGTTTCCTGTAACTATTAATCTAAACATGGCAATTTGAGCAGTCGTGCTTCATTGTATTAAACGTTTCTTTAGTAAGGTTTCAGTTCGGTTCACTCAATGTGGATTAATTCAAAATATGAGTTCTGTTTACTCAGTCGTGGTTTACGATACATCAAATTCGGCATGAGTGCCTCTGCCATCCTTATGAGCACTCATGCTGAATTTGGACGCTAACGGACCATTATGGCTCCAGTTATAGCGTAAACCATGGCTGAGTAAACCCTAGCAATGTTGGTCTCTGCTTTAAACAATTTGCGGCTGATTTATAGTTCTTACATATAATGGAATCAGAATTGAACCAGCCCTACTTATGATGGGTACATTACTTCACAAATAAAACTAGATTTGTAAACATGGTTATCATGAATTTATTAGGAATAAATTTGATAACTTCAATGAAATGATTCCCGCAGTTATTTTGAAGTGATGGAAAATGATGCTCATTCCAAGTGTGTATAGGCAAAAAACTTGAAATTTTCAAAATATTTAACTCAAAAACGGCTCGATGAACATTTGAGATTTTTTGATATGTTATGTAAAAATGTTTGAGTTTAAAAAAAAAAAATATAAAAATAAATAGTCGTTGTGGTCCAACATTTCGAAAATCATAAAAAATAAATATATTGGCCATTTTAGAAAATTTGAGTCCATTATTTATTTTAACCAATATCTTTAGTAAAAACAAAAAAAAAATCTTTCTATTTATAAAAAAACATTGCAAATCGATTCAGCGGTTCAGAAGTTATGATTTTTTAAAAATAAAAAATTTCGAAAAATGTCGATTTTTCTGGTACCCCTATATCGAACATGGTCACCCTAATAAAAAAATAAAAAAATACGGGTCTTGTTATTTTCGATGAAGAACATACCAAGCGATTTTGAGCAAAATCGGGCAACTTTTTTTTTCAACTCTATTCTTTTCCCGTGGAATCGCTGTATAGGAATATTGAAAAGAGCGGTGAAAGTAGCGTAATTGTTGGGGACAGGTAATTTTTATTGATGAATCAGAACAGGTTTAAAAATAATTAGGTCTACTCTGCGCCTCGGTGAGTCGAGACGCCTTAAGAGAATCGACTGTGGTGAATATACATCTCGTATTGTTCCATGTGGATTAATTGGAGAATGGACTCACACGAGAAGACTACAGTCACCTTACTCGATTCTCTTGAGGCGTCTCAACTCATCCGAGGCGGAGAATAAATCTGAATCTATATAGAGTCAAGTTCAAACAAAAAATATTAAAGTTACAAAGAACGACGACGCAATGCTAGATTTTAAAATCAGTGGTGCTTCATGGTACTTCTCAGTCAGCTCCGCTCGCATCCAGCTAAGCTCATGGGAATGGAAATTAACATCTGGAGCAACCTATATAGATTGAGTGTAATATCAACTTCAAGGTGGTGCATTCGATCACGCCTTGATCTACCCCGCATGGGGAGGCTTGGTAAAAGTTTGTGTTCCTGTTTCGAAATACTACCTCACAATGCCCTCCGCTCAATTTCAAACTACTTCTATTCAATTTTCACCGCCTGCCGTGAGCTAACGGAACTATCAATCCTTAACAACTTTGTGCTAGCAAAAATTGCTGTCTACTCCTAGAGCCTCATGATGATGCGAAATTATTTCCTTCTCAAAACAACATCATCACAGATCGTTACCCCGCGTATGGGAGAATACAAGGAAAGACTATATGAGTGTATAAACTCCTGCCCGTTTTCCTTATCTAAACGCGATAACGAGTCAGCTGACTCAGAAAACGGCAGTTTAACCCTCTTCTCCAGATGCTCTATCTGTAGTCTCGGGAATCGCAAGTCAGCCCCATCGGATTGTTTATCAGATTTTAGTTAGCATCAAGAATCGGTTTATCTTTGTATATATTTTGAGATATGCTATCCAAACTTATGCCAATAGCTTGAACTGATTCCTTGTGTTTACCATCATCGATTTCGGCTTGGAGTGCTTCTTTGATCGCCAACTATTTTTGACAGGACATTACGCTCGCCCCATCGCAAGATTGAGCAATCAGAGGCAGCTCACCGACACCACATTTGTCTAAAAATTGCAATATCACCTGCGCCAAAGCTGCAGCATCGCGGGACACTGAGCAATCTATGAATCAGAGAAAGCGCTCTTCGACGGTCAATCCTTTTTCATAACGTGTTATAACAGATAGCTGCTGTTCTTTAAAACACATTGCCTCGTCCACCACAAGTGAAAGCCACAAGACCGTACTTCTACTACAATTTCATCAATTGTTCAACCAGCTGCAATGCACAGGATAACGTTTTGTATTTTTGGGCAGCAGTAGTTTTGCTTTTGTTCAACTGGGCTAAGAATTGGACATCATACTTGGCGAACAGGTCAATCAACTTCTGTATTCTGTTGCTTTCGCTCTTCAATTACCATTGAAAGCTTCGTGTACATTTATAGATTACAACGATTGCTTGTGAAGTAATTTTTCGAAGCATTCCTTTTTTTCCTCTGTTCGGGACATAAACCACTACGACCAGTAAGTTGATCTATTATAGTATCTAGTATCTATTGTATATCCCGTATCCCTTGTTTAGTGAATGTAGAGTTACTTCATCAACATTGAGAAATGATGAAGTATTCGGAGTTGTTACAGTTGTCATTGTTTGTTTCGTTGGCAATGAATCAGGTTTTATTGAAAGTTTCCACTATTTAAACCTTTTGCGAGTGACAACACTTTTCAAAGGCGCGCCCATTTATCAGTCAAAACCGAATTCATTGCAAACAAAACAAACAATAACTCCGATACTGACCATGCATCAGAACCCTAGTCCTAACCAATTCAAACTATAGAATATCAAATAGAAAATGAGAATTCACATGAATGAAGACTAACCATGTTTTTCTTATTCCAAGCTCACCCTCGGTAATGCAACCCGAGTATTGTCACTTTTACAAGACATAAAATATAATAAGAACTATTATACGTTCCTTTGACTACAAACACAAATATGTTCCCTAGTTTGAATCAATTCGGACAAGTGTTCGGTGGTAGATCTGATACCCTGTAACGCACCACGAAAAGGTGATCTACCATCGTTACGGGTTCCTTATGCAGTGCAGTATCGTCATGAGCTTTTGATTTCTCGCCTACTTTTCTCCAATTATTGAAAACTGTGCATATACTTTTTTCCTTTTGTTTTCGCAAATCCTTTGCGTAAAACATGCGGCAAACATAGCAAAACACTTTATCATTGCTACGACTGTATTCCAACAAAATGTACATTTCGTAGAATATAGATGAAAACGAACGTTCTTTTTGCTTAAAAGAAGTTTTTGGTAAACAAATGCTTGGTTGGACCGGTCCAGATTCAAGCGTGCCAAGATCAGACAATTCTGTCTTATTTGTCTTTCTATCTTTTTCTATAAAGCTGCTGGAGATGCTAGTTGAGAAAAACACTAGCGTCGCTTTCAATTGTTTCGGAATTATCATTGGCGTAACTACTGGGGGTGCCTAAGGGGCCAGGCTCCCTCCAGGATTTTCCCTAGTATATTTTTCAATTTGAAATGAATATTCATAATTTCTACGGAATTGTAGGGTCGCCCTACGCTTTAGCTCTAAATAA